>JAHRHZ010000008.1:9895158-10004627 GCA_024137785.1 Ginglymostoma cirratum | reverse complement strand
AAAAAAAAAGAGTTTTTAAAAAGAGCAGAAGAAAGAAGGGGCAATAGGGGTAATATGAGATGGAACTGGGCAGAGGGTCAGGCGAAAGAGAGAAGAGGATAAAGGAAAAGCAGTTGGGGCTTAGGGGGTAAGGGAGTGAGAAATATGAATGGTAAAGGGAGGAGAGCCTGCAAAGACATGGGAGAAGTTGAAAAGAGAGGACTGGGCAGAATGAGTGTTATTAACCTGTAAGTTCTTTCAGGATGAGATCAAATGGAATGAGGGAGCATATGATGTTTATCTGTTTATTGAAGGATAACTGGGGAGCACTTGGGAAACATGGGCAATTTAATGGTGGTAAGAAAAATCTGTTTGATCATGTGACAACATTTTCAGATATGAATAAAAATAATTGTGGGACAATAAGGGCTCTTGTGGTCAATGGTGGTATCCCTACCTCTGAGCCAGGAGACTTGGGTTCAAGTTCCACCTGCTTCAGAGGTGTGCAGTAATATGTCTGAACAGATTGAATAGAAAATATCTACAACTGGGAGGTGCTTGGGTGGATGTGGGAATGAGTGTGGTTGGAACTTGTGATGTGTGAACTAAAAAATAAATATCTGACTATACATGAGTGAACTTTGTCTGACTAGCATTTTAACCTGGTATTCATCGGAGATGAAGGAAAAGAGAGAATGGAAGGAGATTAAGGATGAATGGAGAGTTAATTGGAATTTACCGTATGATCCATCCATCACTCCTGGACTTGACACCACGCTTTTGAAATTCAGTCGCTCCACTGACCCATTCTTTGTCTCTAACAGATGTGGCAAGGAAACAGCATTCTTAATGATTGGGGACACTGCTGGTGGAGGTGACATCTCTCGGCTACTGTTGCGGCTCCTCATTGGTGGCTTCCTCACATTCCTCAGTGCTCGGACGAGTGGGTTGGACTTCGCAGTCTCACGCGCCTTCTCCCCTCCATGGTCACTGAGGAAAGAGGTGTCGCCAAAGACATCTCCACCCCGGCCTACGTGCATGGTGTGCCGGAAGTCACCCAATGGTGAGCTAATCATGTCAGGGGTCAGCTCAGACTTGAACCTACGCTTGCCATGAGAGTTGGAGACCAGGTTCTTGAAGACCGGCAACTTTCCCAAACTCATTTTTGAATCTTCAGTGTCCCTACAACTTTATCGACTTGAGGAACTATGAGGGTACAGAAGACTGATGGAGTTTCTTGCACGACAGATGGACTTGTACAAAATCAGATACATCAGCACAACCGGAACCTTAACACAGGAATGCCAAATAAAACTGAATGTTAATTAATTTTCCCATTAAGTAATTTTGGCACAGAATGGTATGAAAATTTAAAAGTTTCAAATCATTTGTAGTGTTTTTTTTAAAAAGAATGAACTTTACACTATTCTTGACTAGATTACTGATATCCTGTAAGCAGGAATAATCAGATTAAAAAGACATAGAAAATATTTTGTCAAAGTGATTTACTTTGAATACAAAAGTCATGTGATTGTCAGGGGTGGTCATACAGAGATTTTGTTTTCTCTCCTTTCTTCACCTAGTTTCTGATGTTACACATGGACTTGGTTGGCTGTTAACAGTTCTGGCCTTGTGAGCAGTGTGGTTTGTGGGAGAGGTATGATGTAATAGTCTCTTATCTGACCCTTCTGTTAATTATAAATGAAATTCACCGTTGGATTTTCAGTAGATAGTTTACTGTCTAGGGCTGTTCTGCAGGGCACAGCTTCCTGGGTGGAGGTTTAGGCAAAGAGTATTGTTTCATTGTTAGGAGTTTCAGAAGCTGTCAGAGTAAAGATGGAGATTCAGCCAATTTAAGCTTAACGCACACACAGAAGGGCTGCTTGTTGGATGCACTCATCAATTAAAGAGTCAAATCTTTGGGCAGCTCCAGTTTTAGATGTCAAAGGGCCTGTAAACAAAACAGAAGACATGGACTCACTAAAAATAGCATCAAACCACAGAAAATTGAATACAAATCATCGCTGGGATATTAAATAACTGAATTTCTCAATGCATTTACGTGCATTAGAAGCGACACACATTCACATACAGGGGCCCATTCTCTGCAAACAAAAGGAATATGTTTGAGCCTTGTACTTTTTAAAATCTGAATTACACAGAAGCTTGAGATGCCATCAGTTTCTTGTTGCTTTCTCCCTGGAATTTTCTTGGCCAATCAGAGTTGATCTGCCAACCAATCAGCACTTGTCCTTCTGGTGTATAAATAGTTTTGATTGATGTGAAATTTGGCATTCTTGTGAATGTCTTGATGAGTGCAAGCCTTTATGGTAACCAGTCTCCCTTCTCAGTAATATTCAAAGTTTCTTTCTTGTGTGAAATAAAAGTTCTAAAGCCCATTTTAAACTGAAAGATGTAAATAATTGTAGCTATTGTTTTTCTAGAATATGTAATACAGAGGGGTTTCCACAGTGCCAGAGTCTCAGAACCTTTGTGTTGCCATGACACCTTTCACAACTTTAAGACTCCCCCAAATCACTTGATACCTAACGAAGAATGTTTGAATATTGTCACTGCCGTAAACTTAGGAATAGTGTGGCAGGTTCCAGGGCTTCTAATGCTTATTTTGTTCTTGAAATGTGGCAGATGACTAGTGCTCAGCAAGGTCCCACAATTCTCCGTCAGGTAATTAATCTGTCTCAGTGATGTTGATTGAGGGATAAAGATTTATCCCAGCCACTGGGCAGAAGATCCCCTGTGAGTTACTTAATTAGGGCAATGAGATCTTTAATGCCCACTTAAGGGGGCAGATGTTGTTTGGATTGATTGTGTTACCTGAAATGCTTCCTTATCTCAGACACCAGCATTCACTGGTTGGTCCTGCACAAGAGAACAATGATGGTTGCTGGTTAGAGGACACTGTGCCAACTTGTGGACCCTGCAACAAGGCAGAGCGTGAAAGAAAAGAAAAGCCACAGCATAAAAAAAAAGTACAAATAAATGGATGGGAGAGGTCCAGTAAATGGGAGGTGATCTTGTGGTACAGTGTGCAACATTCCTGCATTTGAGCCAGATATTGAGTTTGAGTGTCATTCCAGGACTTGATGGCCAAAGGAAGTTCGTAAAATGACCAAAACAGATTGTGTATAAACCTGTAAATTCTGCCCAACACACATTGATGACAGGCAGTAACAGCTGGATAGGTTCCTGATCGGCCGCGTAGAATGGATCGTATAGAATCCCTACAGTGTGGAACCAGGCCCTTCAGCCCAACAAGTCCTAAGATATCACACCCAGACCCATCTCCTTATAACCCACCTAATCTACACATCCCTGAACACAATGAGCAATTTAGCATGGCCAATCCACTTTGCCTGCACATCATTGGACTGTGGGAGGAAACCGGAGCACCCGGAAGAAATCCATGCAGACACAGAGAATGTGTAAACTCCACACAGACAGTCACCCGAGGGTGGAATCAAACCTGGGTCCCTGGCACCGTGAGGCAGCAGTGCTAACCACCATGCCACCCGTGTTGAGAAAAATGTTGGAGCCTCCACCACCTCTATCCATAGCTCCGGAATGGGGGCGAGAGAAAAACATCAGTCCTCTCCGACATGTATCTGCGATCGTAGCATAATCATTAACACATGGAGTGTCTCATTTTTGCTTTTTCTAAATCCTTTGTGAGCCAATAGTGTGGGAGGAGTACAGTGGTAGCATCCCTACCTCTAGGTGAGAAAGTCCAGACTCAAGTCTTATCCCAGGATGTATTGGCCACGGAAGGAGTGTCATGATGTGGCTCACTTCAGGCTGATAATCAGTCCAAGAATCCATCCCCTCTCAAAAATTGCACCCAAGAAGATTCATGAAAAAGGGCCAATGATATAGGTAGGCTTGGGATTCTGAAGATTTGAAATATATCAGGCATGTCAAATTCTTTAAGGGTAATGAAAAGCTCATGCATTAGTGGGGCCTTGAGTTCTGATTAAGGCCTCATCCCTACTCTACCTGTTAGGCAAGCCTTCTCCTGAGGTGATTGACAAGCCTGTTGGCATTAAGCAGGGGACTGGAACAGTTCCCAAGCCTGATGAGCAGGAACTCAAACATTCTGGTGTTGAAACATGAATATATGATTTAAACTTCACCTGAGCTGTTCTCAGTGTTTGAACCTGATTTTAATCAATCACCAATGGTGGCCCTGCTTTCAGTTGCCGAGGCCCTCAGCTGTGAATTAAGGTGCTCCTTAAAGCTCACACTTGACCAAACATTTTGGTCATCTGTCCTCATATTTCTTCACGAGGCTTGGTCAAGTGTCATTCCTGTGCAGCACCTTCAGATGACCTACCTTGTTAAAGGTACTATAGAAATGCAGGTTGTTGCTACAGAAAGCAACAAGAGAAATCTAAGCATAACCACCTGGCCTGACTCTGGAAATAGGGAAATGGTGAGGGAGCCAAAGTTGTACCTTTCTCAGCTCTGCCTTTCAAGGCACCACCCTCGTTCTTTAGGGACAGGTTCAAACTTGTGAAAAACTTTAGTCTTAGGAAACATTTCATTTGAGATTTTGTAGTGAAGTGCTTGCAGAAGGAACTGTCATCCCTGAACTCTCTGACTCCTGAAGTGACAGTGCTACTCACTGAGACACAGCAGGAGGTTTTTGAAAGGGAAGATAAAAACATTTTTGAGCTTTTCTTGACTGCTGGACATCTCAAGTCCACTTAGAAGGCAACAAGGCACCTCTAAAATGTGGTCATGTTGTCATGTAGGAAATGCAACAGCCAATAAGTGCACAGCAAGTTCCAAAGAAGAACAATTCGGTAGTTGTAGAATAAAGGGTTGAATATATCTTCGTGCTATGTATCACTACTGAGCACGTGCAAATTAGAGGTATGACATAATGACATTAGATCATGTGGAGCTTGGATGGAAACAGAAAATTGCTGGAGAAACTCAGCACATCTGGTAGCATCTCTGGAGAGAAAGCAGAGTTAATGTTTTGCATCCATACAAATCTTCTTTGGATCCAAAGGAGAGTGACAGTGGCCCTGAAACGTTAACTCTGTTTCGCTGAACATAAGCTGCCAGGTCTGCTGAGTTTCTCCAGCAATTTTCTGTTTTATTTCAGATCTCCAGAATCTTCAATATTCTGCTTTTATTCATATGGAACCAGAGCAAGAGTGTGTAGGGCTCCAAGCTGTCCTCTATTACTATCCTCCATATATAATTATGTTCAATTGAGCCTGTTGCCGTGCACTCTCAAGAGTGTAGATCACACATTTCTACAGTAATAACCAGATAATCTGTTCTCGTCATGTTGATTAAGGACCAGGACACCCAGAAATTAAATCTTTGCTCATCTTTGAAATCGTGGCATGGAATCTTTTACACCCTTTTGAACAAACTGCGAATGCCTCTATTTAACATCTCATCTGGAAGACAGCACATTTGACAGTGCAGCACTCTCTCGGTCCTACATTTGAGAAACACCAGCATTTCTCCTCTGTGCTCAAGCCCTGGAGTGGGGCTTGAACCCAAAACGCAGAGACGAGAATGCTCCCTGGTGGCCCACAGCTGTAATTAGGCTATCACAAGGTAAGGAAGTGACACAGTCAAATCCAGTCCTGCATTGGTTAATGACTTTGGGCTTTTAACTACCAAATGTCAGGTTCTCTCCCATTCTTTCCATAGCACTTTACAACCCGTGACCACCACCATCTGGAAGAACAAGACCAGCAGATATGTGGGGACGCTGTTAGCTTCAAGTCCTCCTCCAAGTCACACACTATCTTAACGTCAAGCCACATATCCACTTCTTCATTATTGCTGGGTCAAATTACTGGAACTGTGGGTACCCCCACACCTTGAAAACTTAGCCATTTGAGAAGGCAGCTCACCACTGCATTTTCCAGGGCAGTTATGGATAGGCAATGTTCAGCCTGGCCAGTGACAGCCACAACCCATTAACAAATACAAAGCAATGTAATTTATCATCCTACATTAATCACTTTTATTCATGGAGATTACGTACCAGCCCTGAACTTATCATCCTGGATGCATCATCATAAGAAAAGCAGAAAACAGTCAACAACTTGTTATTCTGAACTATCAGAAGGATGACAGTGACCTGAAGACTTCAATTTAACCCGCACCTTCTGCTGAGAGTAATAAAACACTGCATTTAATAATTAAATTAGGATTGCTTCACTAAACCATTGTAACATAGAAAATAGGAGGAGGACAAGGCCATTCTGCCCTGCTTCACCATTCAATACGATCATGGCTGATCACCCAACTCAGTCCCTTGTTCCCCATAACTTCTGATCCCTTTAGCTGTAAGAACTGTACCTAACTCGTTCCTGAAAACATTTAATAATTTGGTCTTAACCGCTTTCTGTGGCAGAGAATTCCACAGGCACACCACTCTCCGGATGAAGAAATTTCTCCCCATCATTTGGTACACTTGCCTTTCTTGGTCAGTGATTTGACTGTAGGAATTAGGATGTCATATTGCAGCTGTATGGGACATTTTCGAATACTGCGTCCAATTCTGGTCTCCCTACTATAGGTCGTAAAACTTGAAAGTATTCAGAAAAGATTGACGTTGATGTTGCCAGGGTTGGAGGATTTGAGCTGTAGGGGGAGTGTCGGAGGCTGACCTTATAGAAGTTTATAAAATCATGAGGGGCATGGAGAGGATGAATAGCCAAGGTCTTTTCCCGGGGTGGGGGAGTCCAAAACTAGAGGCCATGGGTTTAAGGTGAGGGGGAAAGATATAAAAGGGACCTAAGGGGCAACTTTTTCACATGGAAGGGGTGTGTGTTTGGAATAATCTGCCAGAGGAAGTGGTGGAGGCAGATACAATTCCAATATTTAAAAGGCATCTGGATGGGTATGTGAGTAGGAAGGGTTTAGAGGGATATGGGCCAAATACTGGCACATGGGACTAGATTAATTTAGGATATCTGGTCATCATGGATGAGTTGGAGTGAGGGGTCTCTTTTCGTGCTGTACAACTCTGACTGTTCTGCCCAGAAACTATCTGCTTTAAGGTGTCTATTGGCACCAACCTGCTGTGGGAAAACATTCCGTAATGCATTTGTGTACAATGATCTCACTCCAGTCAGGTTATTCTCACCACAGCAGGATTTGTAACAACACGTCCTTCAACTTTCAGCTACAAACCCCTGCACATTCACCCTCTCTGTTATGTCCAGGTAGAAGTGCCAGCGCTGGTTGGATATTACCTGGAGGTTTCCTCACACAGCCTCCCACCTACAACCAGCCTCATCCAGTTAAATAAACTTTCATTTCTAGAAAACGAAAAAGGTACAATTTGTTTCAATGTGTCAATGACCGTTCCCCTGGTTTTGCTCATCATGATGTCTCAAAGGTCAATATTCATGGCCTGGAGACTCCACACCAAAGCTACAGACTTTGGAACCTTAATGTGCCTCTGACCTCGCGACATCTCATTAATGATGGTAGAGTTTTTTGCCAGCTAGGTCTTGATGATTTAATGCACTTTCAAGATCACTATCCAACTCGCCCTATAGCCTTGTCCATCTCTCTACTTTTTGAAAGCTAATTTCTCTCCCATGCTATTAATTACCCTGGCTAAACTCTTTGTTTTGGCTCAATATTTCCTTCACGTAACCACTAGTCTGTATTATAACACACCCTATAAGTTGTGTATATGTCTGCGGTTATCTCTTTAGTCAACAACCAGGTTGGGATAGGCAAAAGTTATAACTGTACTGTGATTTCACTTTCCAATCAATTCATATGCAGGAGAGTTGGCTCAGAAGCAGGGCCATTTGGCCCAATCAGTCCACATTGACCTTCATTTTCCACTCGAACCTCATCCTGTCTTTCTCAACCAAATCTAGTAACATAACCCTCAACTCCCTTCTCCATCATTGGCTTATCAGGCATCTCCTTACACGCATCTATGTTGGTTTCAACCACTGCCTCCAATAGTGAGTTCTATGATCTTTGGGTAAAAATATTTCTTCTGAATTCCTTACTTGTATAATTCAGGAGTGTGACAGGACACTCTCCACTTGTCTGATGGGCACAGCCCCAACAACACTCAGGAAGGAATTCTTCCAGGGTGAAGCAGCCCACTTGATTGGCACACCGTCCACCAACTTTAACCATTCACTCCCTCCATCCCTGATGCTCAAGTGGCAGCAGTGTATACTATCTACAAGATGTACTGTAGCAACTCACCAACGCTCCTTCAACAGCACCTTCTAAACCTGTGACCTTTACCACCTAGAGGAACAGGAGAGCAGATACATCAGAACACCACCATCTGCAAGTTTCCCTCCAGACGACACACCATCCCAACATGGAAACATATCATCATTTCTTCAGTGCCAAATCCTGGAACCCCACCTCCAACAGCATTGCGTGTGCATCACCATGAATTGCTCTGCAGCAGTTTAAGAAGTCAGCTCACCACTATCTTTTCAGGGGCAATTAGAGATGGGCAAAAAATACTAGCCCCACCAGTAACACTCATATTTGTGATGTTACCTCGAGAGTGCCATTGCCTTTAATTTCTCATTTGCTTTGCTTTCTTTTTCCCTTTTTTTTATACCCAGAAGTGTTATCACACACAACTGAATGACTTTCCCACCACCAAAATCACCGGGACTCTTTATTTTGTTTCCATTTTTAAACACTAACTACCACCAGTAAAACACCCATGTAGCCAATTAGATATTTACATGAAAAGCCCATTAAGGGCAATACAAACCATGAAAAGTGAAGGGGAGGTATGGAGGCAGGGAAGGGACTGCCCCCTGCCTCCAACACCATTTTGATTTAGAGATAAAGCTCTGTATCCCTTGCAGTGCCCACCTCTCTCTAAAGCATTGAGACAGTGTTGTCTTTGAAAGCTCAATATGCAAATAAAACAAATGCCTGGATGTTATTTCACAATCATGGGTTCTTTGTACTGCAGCTCTTAAGGCACAGGCTCCTACGTTTAATATATATTACATATATTCATTTAGCGATAAATAAGTCCAGAGATCTTCAAATAAACAGAATCCATGTACCTTGTTTGTGTTACATTTTGGTAACAGAAGAATATTATTACATATGTCTTAAGAATGAATAAGAGTAGATTTCCTGGTGAATAACATATCAGTGACCTCTTGTTATGCTCTTGTTCTACAACTGGAAGCATTCCCTGTTTATTCACTCTGTCAAACCCTTTCACATTTAAGAGAAACGCATAGAAAATATGGGAACAGAAGGTGGCCATTCAGTCTTTCAAACTGCCATTAAACTTTATTAAACCTTCAATAACAATGATGTAATTCTAATTCAACCCCCTGGAGTGTGTCTTAGCCAGCTGCACTCTCAACCCTGAGTCACACAATTCCAGGGTGTGAAGACAAAATAATGAAGGCCACATTGCAGTACCGTGGGATTGCTGCAAAATTGGGGGTGTCAGCTTACAGATGAGACATTGAACTGATACCTCTCTACCTGCTTGGGGTTAGAACATAGAACAGTACAGCACAGTACAGGCCCTTTGGCCCACGATGTTGTGCCGACCCATTATCCTACTAAGATCAAACCACCCTGCATACCCTACATTTTACTATCCTCCATGTACCTTTCCAAGAGTCGCTTAAAAGTCTCTAAAGTATCTGACTCCACTACCACTGCTGGCAGCGCATTGCACAAGCCCACCACTCTCTGTGTAAAGACCCTACCTCTGACATCTCCCCTATACCTTCATCCAATCACCTTAAAATTATTCCCCCTCATAATAGTCACTTCCGCCCTGGGAAAAAGTCTCTGACTATCCACTCTATCTATGCCTCTCATCATCTTGTACACCTCTATCAAGTCACCTCTTGTCCTTCTTCGCTCCAATGAAAAAAAGCCCTCGCTCCCTCAACCTTTCCTCAAAAGACCTGCCCTCCAGTCCAGGCAGCATCCTGGTAAATCTCCTCTGCACCCTCTCTAAAGCTTTGATATCTTTCCTATAATGAGGTGACCAGAACTGAACACAATATGGTTGTTGCAGAAGATCTTGTGGAACTATTTCTACAGAAGTGCAGTCCACCTCCAGCCATCCTCCTCCACCACCTGCCCCCACCCCCTTCAGTGTCCTGGATAATGCTTATCCCTCAATCAACATCACAAAAAAATCAAGATGAGTTGGTCATCATCATTTGCTGGTGGGAACTTGCTGTGCACAAATTGGTGGCCGTGTTTCCTACATTACGGCAGTGACTACACTTGCTTGACTAAAGCAGAGTGAGACTTTTGATGGTTGTGAAATATGCCATCTTAAATGAAAGCTTTTCTTCCCATGCATTATAATAGCTACCCAATTGTACATTTATAGCACTGCCTGTGGACAAGACTGCCCTTGTCAAATTGACAACAGGTGCTGACCAAGATGCTAATGTGTCCATTGACTGTCATGAGGAAAGGAAGTACTAAAAAGATGAGGCTAGGAGTCATGACAGCCATGCTGCAGGGTGTCCGACCCTCTTGATGTCATACAGCACAGAAACAGACCGTTCAGTCCAATTAGTCCATGCTGACCGCAACCCCAAACTAAACTAGTCCCACCTGCCTGCCCTTGGCCCATATCCCCCCCAAACATTTCTTATTCATGTCCTTATCCAAATGTCTTTTAAACACTGTAACTGTACCTACATCCACCATTTTCTCTGGAAGTTCATTCCACACACTAACCACTCTCTGTGCTAAAAGGTTACCCCTCATTTTTTAAATAAATTTCTCTTCTTAGCTTAAGCATACGCCCCCTAATCTTGAAATCCCCAACCCTAGGGAAAAGACACCTGCCATTCACATTATCCATACTCCTCTTGATTTTATAAACCTCAATAAGGTAATCCCTCAACCTCCTACGCTCCAGGGGAAAATATCCCAGCCTGTCCAGCCTCTTATAACCCAAACCCTCCATTCCCAGCAATATCCTGGTAAATCTTTTCTGAACTCTCTCTAGAGTAATAATATCCTTCTTTTAACAGTGGAACTGGATACAGTACTGCAGAAGAGGCCTCACCAATGTAGACAGGAGTTGGAGTCCAGGTTATAAAGGAATTGTTTACAGGAGGACAGACATGAAACGTGTCTAGAATGGAATTGTCAAAGCCACAAAAAAATTAATCATCATCCAAGCCAAACTCTAGTGGTTGGTGAGGTCATGAGAACAAACTCTGTTGTTCTGCAGCCATGTCAAGAACTATGAGTTTTACTGTCTTACACAATACCTCAGACAAAGTAAACTTTTCCAGATGGGGACACGTTTTCAGATTGGATTTTATTTTAGAGAGCTGGGGACAGGGGGTTTTCAGAGAATAACAGCCCATCAGAATGTTCATGCCTTGAAGGCTTAAGGAATGAGGTCATGCAATCTGGCAGGTGACCTTTGACCCATGACGGATATGAACATCCATCACAGGCCTGGAGTCTCACTTTGATGGACTCTCACTAATGTTTGCTTTCAAAAGAGTCACTAATTTCAACTTGTTTTGTAATTCAGTTCTTAACCAGGGACAGGTAGAGGACAAAAAAAACATGATGAACAAAAGGTTTGATGCAAGATTTTAATTCAAGTAAAAACACAGAATGGGGCAGGTCAATTGGTCAGATTAATTGGAATAAAAGTGAGGAATGACGTTAGAAAAGAAATATAAGATAGAGGAATGATGGAGGAGGAGATGGATGACACAATGAGTGGAAGTGAAGTGTTAACAAATATTACTTTTTTTGAAGTTATATTTCCTATTCTGCATTAGGTGTGAACTTACAGTTGGAGCATTGTTCAGATTTAGGCAGAGTGGGGGGAGATTGGGGTTTGTAATTTGACAGAATAGAAATAGAAATTCAAACAGACAATCAGATTGATGGTTCAGGTTACAGGCCTCTTTATGTCAGAGTCATTACAGCACAGAAGGAGGCCATTTGTCCCTTCAAGTGTAGACCAGCTCTCTACGGAGCAATCCAAATAGTCTCATTCCCCTGCTTCACTCCCTTAGCCCTGCAGGTTCTTTCAGGTATACATCTAATTATCTTTTTAACTGATTGATTGTCACCATTTCCCACATGCTTGTAGGCAGCAAATTCCAGGGCATTGGCACCAGGGGAAATAGGTTTGTCACATTTCCCTGACTGGCATCCACTTGCTCTTGTAGTATCAAATAATAGGAACAGTTTTACTCTCTTACTTCACCTTCCACTGACAGGGGTGATTTGGCGAGCAAATTCCTGAATTCAGGCAATTCCCAGAACGAGGGGAGGCATTGGCTTAGTGGTATTATCGCTGGACTGACAATCCAGAGATCCAGATAACACTCTGCAGATTGGTTTGAACCCCGTCACAGCAGGTAATAGAATTTGAATTCAGTAAATATCTGGAATTAAGACTGTAAAGATGACCATAAATGCATTGCTGATTGTCAGGGAAATCCCTTTATGGAAGGAAACTGCCATCCTTACCTGGTCTGGCCTACATGTGACTTCAGACCCACAGCAATGTGACTCTTAACTGCCGTCTGGGCAATTAGGGATGAACAATAAATGCTGCCTGGCCAGCGATGCCCTCATCCCATGAATGAATAAAGGAAAAAGGCCCAGTGTTGGAGAGGTCAAAACTGGGGATGCTCAAGAGGCCAGAATTATAGGAGTGCAGATATCCCTAAGGCTGGAGGGGATTACAGATATAGGGTGGGGCAAAGACATGGAGGGCATTGGAAACAATCAGAGTTTTCAAATTTTGTCATAGATCTGGGAGCACAGGGATAATAAGTGAATGGATCTCGGTATGAGGAAGGACACGGGAAAGGAGAGTTTTTAGATGACCCTCAAGTTTACAGAGGTAGAACATGGGAGGTTGCGCAGAATTGCATTGACATTCGTTGGTTAAAACGTGCTGAAGTGCGCGATACCATACAAATGTAGAACAAATGGAGAAAAGCTGCAACACAAAGGGACTTGGGAGGACTTGTGCACAAAACACAGAAGGTTAGCACACAGGGTCAGCAGGGAATCAGGAAGGGTCATGGAAGTTGGGCCTTATTTCAAGTGGTTTGGAGTATAGAATAGGGATGTCTTACTGTAAATGTATAAGGTGCTGGTAAGATTACATCTGGAGTACTGCGAGCAGTTTCCCCTTATTTATGGAAACATAATTTCATCGAAGGCAGAGTTGAGAAGGTTCACTAGGATGATCCCTGGTGGGGAGGGATTGTCTTATGAACAAAGGTTAAATAAGTTAGGGCTCACTGGAGTTTAGATGAGAGGTGATCTCACTGAAACATATAGGATTCTTAAAGGGCTTGACAGGATAAATGCTGAGAGCATGTTTCCCCTCATAGCAGAGTTCAGGACCAGAGGGCATAGTGTCAGAATAAGGGGGCACCAATTTAAAACTGAGATAAGGAGGAATTTCCTCTCTCAGAGGATGGGGAGTCATTGGAACACCTTGCCACAGAGATATGTGGGGGCAGAGTCCTTGTGTATATTTAAGGCCGAGATAGATTTTTAATCAGTAGGGAAATCAAGGGTTATGGGGAAAAGGCAGGAAAGTGGACATGTAGAATGTTGGGGATAAAAGGTACTGCAGATGCTGGAGAATCCGAGATAACAAGGCGTGGGGCTGGATGAACACAGCAGGCCAAGCAGCATCATAGGAGCAGGAAAACTTGACGTTTCGGGCCTAGACCCTTCATCAGAAATGGGGGAGGGGAAGAGGGTCCTGAAATAAATAGGGAGAGAGGGGGAGGCGGATATCCATCCTCTATCCGACTGCCCCTCTCTCCCTATTTATTTCAGGACCCTCTTCCCCTCCCCCATTTCTGATGAAGGGTCTAGGCCCGAAACGTCAAGTTTTCCTGCTCCTATGATGCTGCTTGGCCTGCTGTGTTCATACAGCCCCACGCCTTGTTATCTATGTAGAATGTTGGATCAGTCATGATCCTATTGAATGGTGAGCAAGCTGCAGGGGCCAAACAGCCTACTTCTGTTCCTATTTCTTATGGTCATAAGCTTGTTATTCCTCGTGTTCAGATGGGATATCACAGCAGACTGTTCAAGAATGGAGATTTAACAGCCAAGCTAGAATGGGGAGGGAATGACCTACTGGTATTATTGCTAGACAATTAATCCAGAAACTCAGCTAATGTTCTGGGGATAACAAGGTGTGCAGCTGGATGAACACAACAGGCCAAGCAGCATCATAGGAGCAGGAGAGCTTGACGTTTTGGGCCTAGACCCTTCATCAGAAATGGGGGAGGGGAAGGGGGTTCTGAAATAAATAGGGAGAGAGGGGGAGGCGGATAGAAGATGGATAGAGGAGAAGATAGGTGGAGAGGAGACAGACAAGTCAAAGACACGGGGATGGAGCCAGTAAAGGTGAGTGTAGGTAGGGAGGAGATAGGTCAGTCCAGGGAGAACGGACAGGTCAAGGGGGTGGGATGAGGTTAGTAGGTAGGAAATGGGGGTGCAGCTTGAGGTGGGAGGAGGGGATAGGTGAGAGGAAGAACAGGTTAGGGAGGCGGGGACGAGCTGGGCTGGTTTTGGGATGCGGTAGGGGGAGGGGAGATTTTAAAGCTTGTGAGATCCACATTGATACCATTGGGCTGCAGGGTTCCCAAGCTAAATATCAGTTGCTGTTCCTGCAGCCTTCGGGTGGCATCGTTGTGGCACTGCAGGAGGCCCAGGATGGACATGTCCTGGGGACCTGGGTTTGAATCTTGCCATGGCAGATAGTGGAATTTGAATTCAATAATTATCTGGAATTAGGAATCTACTGATGACCATGAAACCATTGTTGATTGTCAGGGGAAAAAAATACCCATCTGCTTCACTAATGTCCTTCAGGGATGGAAATCTGCCATCGTCACCTGGTCTGGCCTCCATGTCACTCCAGATCCACAGCAATGTGGTTGGCTCTTAACTGCCCTCTGAAATGGCCAAGCAAGCTACTCAGTTCAAAGGCAACTAGGGATGGGCAATAAATGCTGGCCAGCCAATGCCGTCCATGTCCCACAAGTGAACAAAGGGGGGGAAAAAATTGACTTTAATTGGAAACTTGATATGCATTCAGCAGGTCTCCTTAACCGTGCTTGTGAACCCAGGTTTAAGCTGATTTAATGAAAACTGTGTTAAGAAATACATCACTGATTGTAGATTTGCAGCCTGATATTTGCTGTTTTTTTATATCAGGCCTGTAATTTGGAAAAATGTTGCACAATATAGCACACGGGTAATATGACTGCGTGGTTAGCAGTTAGTTAAGCATTATAATGTGAGAGCTGAATTAAATGTTCTGGAGAATAGACATTGCCGATTTACATGGCAGACCATAGATTAGAAATTGATCATGAGTTCACAGACCTGAAAGGACTGCCCAGCATGCTGTACCAGATTTCTAATTTAGTCAACATGCCCTTGTCCCCAAAAACTTCCACTTCCCTTGACTCCTGTATCGTCTGACCTACGCTGGCAAATTTAAAATGCTTGTCCACATTTTAAACCTCCTCCCCAACCCCCATAATTCCCTGCCTCTCTCTATCTCTGTAACCTCCTTCGGCCTCCACAAAGGTTGAAGTTTCTGCATTCCTCCAATTCTGATCTTTTGTGCTTCCCCCATCATTTTAATCTCTCCATCACTGGAAGCTTCACGTTCTGAGGTCTAGTCCTCAGAAATTCCTCCCTGATTTCTCTGTATCTTCAGTTCTCACTCTCTCTTTAAGATTGCATCGTAAAAATGGTGCTCTTTGACCAAGCTTTCGGGTAGCAGTCCGAACACTGCCTTATATGGTTTAGTGTCAAACTTTGTTTGATATTCACTCCTCTGAAGTGTTGTCAACACTACCAGAATGGTCCAAATATTTACCAGAATGGTTCCAAAGATGAGAGATTACAGTTACAGGGACAGAACTGAGGTTGTTTTCCTTTGAGCAGCAATAAACAGAAGGATATTTGATAGAAGTCTTTAAAAGATTAATTAAATTTAGAGAAGTGGCATCCAGTGCTTGGAAGCTCAATAACCAGAGGACACAGATTTAAGGTGATGAGTAAAAGTACCAGAGATAATACGAGGAAGAACATTTTCACACAATAAGTAGCTAAGATTTGCAATGTGGGTTGGAATTATCCCATTCTGTGGCATGGCAAGAGTCATGGCAAAAATGGTGACAACTGTGACAAAAATGAAAAGATTAAATCAGATCCTTGACGGTGACAAAATATTCCCCATTTTTCCCACCAAACCTTAAATGATGACTTTAGAATGTGGCCAGTGAATGGTGAATGCCTTATTTCCATGTATTTGCAACCTATTAAAGCCCCAGCTTGGTCCATTTACATCCCACTTCCAACCACTCTCTCCCTCACTAAGGAATGAGATGGCACAAATTCCAAAAGGTTCAAACTGATGCTAGCCAGCAGCTCCAGCTCAATGTAAACCTGTCCCAGCTATTGCATCATTGCTTCTTGCATGTTCCACGGCCACCATCCTCTTTGACCCCTCATTCACGCAACACTGCATTGGTAGAGCATCAGCTAAACCACATCCATCACGCCTTCCTCTCACACCAAACCAGACACTTGATCAGCCCTTCAGTTTGGAGCTGATGGTCATCTTGGAATTGCATGTTTCTGGTCATGCCAATTTGTGCACAGTGACAGCCATGCATTTGCACAAGATGCTATGGTGCGGACAGAGAGATGCACCTTATTGCTCTTAGCTTGCTTTCTTAGCACTTCCTCACTTTTAGCGCTAACTTGGAAGCTACCAGCTTCTGTCTGCTTCACACTGTTTACTTACAGCACATTGACTTGGGCACTGAGTTACAGGTTGACAGCCTTTGCAATTTCATTTCATTATGATTTTGGGGAGCACTTAAAATTCTGCCTATCAATCAGAGGGGAGATGGCGAAACATGTTATTGTATGGAATCAAAAGAGATCTGCAACATGTGCCAGCACCTCACACAGCAAACATACATTTGCTTCAAGCAAATGGCAATCGGTGGAAGTCAAAGAAGAAGAATTGTTAGTGCAGCGAAGGTAGCCAGTCAAGGAGTACTGTCACAGTGAAGGGACTTGTTTCTTTACACTACTCAATGACTTCTTATGAGTCAGATCCAAAACAAGAGGTTTCCCAACCCTGGTAAGTGGAGAAAGCATGAAACTCATGGTTGTGGCAAACATGAAAGAGGCACAGCAGTGTCACCTAGTGACAGAAAACCTGACATTACAACGTGACAGGCAAATGTTGATGTGGCAATTTTGCAACTGTATATGTCAACATTGAGTTCTTGCATTAGAAATGTTGACAGAAAATTATGGTGCTGGAAGTAAGAGTAATGTGAAGCGTGTATGCCACATGCAAGACTTGCATAAAGTATAGGTTGTTGAAAAGCATTCATGTGAACAAGAACAATAATAGGCACTTGCATTTATACAGCACCTTTAACAAGGAAGCAGCCACAGGAACTTATAAAGAATTGTTGCATGCATGGAGGATATTTGGCCTATGTGTTCATACTCAGTGCGAAGGCAATTCATCCTAATCCTACCTTCCGCCTTTTGGTCCATAGCCCTGAGGTTTATGGTGCTTTAAGTGCGTATCCAAATATTGTTTTTTAAAATGTGACCAGTATTTTGCCTCTGCAGCTCTTTCAGGGAGTGAGGTCCAGCCCCTACACTTTGAATGACTAAATTACCCAAATTTCCCTCTAACATTTCCACTTATTTTGTTAAATCTGTGCCCCTGACTAGTGACCTCTTTGTACAATATAGACAAATGCTCCAACAGTACTTCATGGGAGCATTATCAGCCCAAGAGTGGCATGTGGGGTTGTTGGTTAGCTCAGTTGGCTGGATGGCTGGTTTGCGATGCAGAGTGATGCCAACAGCATGGGTTCAATTCCTACACTAGCTGAGGTTACCGTGAAGGACTCTTCTTTTCAACATCTTCCCCTCACCTGAGGCGTGGTGACCCTCAAGTTAAACCATCACCCATTGTCTTGTCTCTAGTGACAGAGCAGCCCTGCGGTTTGGTGAGACTATGGCAACTTTACCTTCATCAAATGATGTTTGACAATGAAGAGATGATGAAAAGCTTGGTCAAAGAGATGGGTTATAGAGAGCAAAAATAGAGGAGAGAGACACAGAAAGTGGGGGAGGCTGTTTAGACCCTTAGGATTGTTCTACCATTCAACTAGTTGTGGTTGATCTGTATCTTCACTCTATTTACGCTTAATACTCTCGTCGAACAAAAATGGGTACATCTCAGGTTTTAAAGCTGCCAAATGGCATGTTGTATAGGTGGGTTTGGCTCTGTAAGAGTTACTGCTGAGGCGTACATTAAGCATGGCCAATATGAAGAGTGCAAACAGACTTTAGTGAGAGGACGGCTCGGGATCCCGAAGGCGACAAGAGCTACTATCAAGGTCTCCTCATAGTCTTAGTAATACTATCTATACAAACTTTTGAGGTAAAGTTGCCATAGTCCCAGAGCACTGTAGGGTTGCACTCTTATTAGAGTGATGTGACTGGTGATAGCTAAACCTGAGGATCGCCAGGCAAGGTTGAGAAGGCAGAACCTTTATGGTGACCTCATCCAGTGCAGGAACTGTTGAAATCACTTGACATCCAGCTAACTGAGCTAACCAACCCTCCGCACCAATTTGTACCTAGTTGCTATCACACAACAGACAAAATCTTGTTTAAAACAAGAGCCTCTTCGAGAAGTTGTCTTCTACCGCACTATTCCAGTCATACCCTGAGATCCCAATCTAAAAGGAGGATGATGGCAGCAAGATCCCCACTATGTCTTTCAGCAAGTCTGTGGTGAGGATCCATTATACAACATGGTGAGCAGCGGGCCAGACTTGATCTAACTGCTTATACAACAGATAGTATAATATTTCAGCATATAACATCAAAGGAAAATGCCAGCAAAGTCATCAGTTGGAATTTCTGATGCTAATTTTCCCCTACAATTTTATTCCTTCCTGTGTCTTTGGTAACACGCCTGCATTCACACCATGTCCTTATTTTGGAAGATGGTTAAACCAGCAGCTGCCTCCTGGGCTGTTCTACTGTTGATCCACCAGGAGGCACATCGAGTAGGAGAGGAAAAGCCCACCTACCTCCAGCCCTAACATACAGTTTCTTTTCTGTCAGTCTGACCAAAGAAACCTCCAGTACACACACACTCTAGGGGAAGAAACTGTAGAAATATGAGTCCAGACTAGGATTTGAACTCAATTTTCCTGCCAGGAGGCCAAAGTTATCCTGCAGCAAACTAATCCTTCACCACTTAATGTAATGCTGACAGAGAGCTTCAGTTGTTTGTAACTACACAGAATGGAAGTTACATTCATACATCCTCACCAGCCTGATTCCTCACAGTCAGACTCCTAAATGCCAGATCTCTGTCTGGACTGAACTAATAATCTAACAAGGCTGCACTGTACATGACATTTGTATGCAATTAACAACTGGGCAGCACCTTTCAATTTGACTTAACTCCTGATTACTGCATTATAAATCAACAGTAATGACTCCACATTCAATTAACTCTTTCAATACATCCATAGAAAGGCAAACTCACTACATAGCTGCTATTTGTACCCATTGACCATTTTGGAAAAATGAGAGTAATTATAAGGGTTTGGATTGCAAATATGAAATTGCATTCACATATAAGCCTTCCATAAATACAGAACATTCCAACCCATTTTATTAGCTAATTAAGTAATTCATTGTCACACTGTAGGACAGACAGCAGCCATTTTTGCACAGCAAGATCCCCCCCACACACAAGTGATCATGCAATTTTGAATGATGTTGATTGACAAACAATGGCCAGGACAGGCGGCAGACCATCTGCTTCAAAAGAAGCATCACAGGATCTTTTACTTATAAAACAGACAACGGCACAGTTTTCACAGATTTGAATAGGTATAGAAGACGTCTTAGCCTCACTGGAAAGTGGTCCCCTCTGACAGTGCAGCACTCCCTTAGTGTTACAGTGGTGCATCAGTCTAGACACACTCCAGACTGTAGAGTGGGACTTGAAGCCACAACTGTCTGGATCAAAGCCTCCTAACTGACCCACAGTTGACAATTACATTGTATAATGAGTACTTGAGGCAATTTTTAGGCTCAAATTTAATTTCAGAGGGTTAATAATGATAATAGCCCACGGGTTGTGACCTGCTGAATAAACTATCAATTCCCAAATCACTAACAAACATTCATTCATCTCAGTCTACACACTTCAATTTGAACAAAGGAAATGTATTATTTTTCACATGGCAAAGTAACAAAACCCAAACACGTGCTAATAGACGAATTTACTATTCTAGTTCTTAAGTCCCTTGCTTTCACAAAGCTAGTGAAATAAATTGAATTTCTAAAAACATATAATTTAAGAGGCTGTTGAATCAGCAAATGATATATATAGCAGAGCGGCCGGGACACGTTAAACCGTTTTATAAAGACAACCCAAAACCCAAATGATTATTTCAAGAGCCCGATTTATTACCGTTAGGGAGGGAGGATTAATTTCCCCCCTTTTAAAAATAGCGACAACTGAGGGGGTTTGGTTTGTTCAAAGAACTAATTCACTCTCTGTGTCGCAAAGTTGATCCATCAAGGGTCACAAATACAAATGCAAAATAATTCAAACTTTTGTTCAGAAGGTTTTGTTTTTGAAACCAAGATACTTAAAAACAGGAAGAGTCGAAATGCTGCAGCAAGAGATGCGTGAACAGGTCGCTTTAGTCAGGTCTGATGAAGGTTTCAAACTGGACTTTCTCACATCAGGAATTTGCTTACGGAGTGAACAATGCCAGACTTTAGATTCAAATTGCAGCCTCTCATTCTCACTCCAGGAGTTTTAAAACTATTTAACATCAGCATGTTTAGACTGAGTGAAACAACAGCACATTTTAATAACGATTATGAAATGCTGTTCAGACATCTCAATTTGTTGCTGTTACTATATATTAAAATTTAGAAATTTGCAACAATTTTGATTGGGGTCTTTTTTTTTACGCTTCATACACGTTAAAAACAACTGTTTTGTTCGATTTTCACTTTCCAAAGATTGATAAGAGCCTACAACTTGGCACTCAGCTAAAATTCATCACCAGTAATTTTTAAATACGGTAATACCAATAACTTACCCAATCAGTCTGCTGCAGCTTGCGTTCACAGCTACACATTTTTAAATAAGAGGTTAAATTATCTTCAACTGCTCTGCGGCTATCTGTCTCCAGTCTCCTTGCGAGACCTAAATATACTGTCCCAACTTCGCTGCGAAAACTTTACTTGACGCTTACTTGCAAGAAACAGCGAGGGAGAGGTGGGTGGGGGGGGGGGGGTGGTAGGTGGAGCAACAGACCAACTCTTGATTCATAGTAACATTGCCCAATGAGAAATGACCAGGGTGGTTCTTCTCACTCCTTTGTAATGGGTCAATCCTTGTCATTCGCAATCGGATTTTGTTTTCAAAAATAAAACAGAAATTACGCTGATTTCATAAATCATCAAATGTTAAAACAGAAGGAGTTGACTACTTATTTAAGCAAAAATATTGTTTCACTGGAAGCAGTTCGGAGAAGATTTACGAGGATGATCTCTGGCAGGGAGAGATTTTCTAATGAGCAAACCGAAACAGGCTGGGACTCATTGGAGTTTAGAAGAATGAGAGATGATCTCATTGAAATATATAGGATGCTTAAGGAGTTGCCAGGGCAAATGTTAGAGGATGTTTTCCCTCAGGGAAAGTCTAGGACCAGCGGGCATATTCTCAGAATAAAGGGGGACCAATCGAAGCAAAAGGTGAGAAGGAATTTCTCCTGTGAGAGAGTTGTAAGTCCTTGAAACTCCTTGCCACAGAGAGTTGGGGGGCTCAGTGTCTTTGTATATATTTAAGGCTGAAATAGATTCTTGATCAGTAGGGGAATCAAGGGTTAACAGGAAAGGGCAGGCAAGTGTAAGTCGAAATGTTGGTTCAGCCATGAATAGTGAATAGTGCAGCACGCTCAAGGGGCTGAACGGCCTACTCCTGTTCCTATTTCTTATGGCCTTACTGGCATGCCAAGCCATTGCTAATGATACAATTTATTTCATAACGTCACTCTCTCTCTCTTCTCAGGTACCCAGCCCTCAGAGGGTGCTGGTGTCCATGGACCCTCAAATGTGATTAGTACTCACATGTGCAAAATACCTGCATTGCCTTCTGCAGGACAGCTGCCCAGGAGACTCTTACTACCTGCATGGTACTTTCAAGGATTTGCAGGCTGAGAATCAACATGTTTGGCCATGCTATGAACTGAACTTCCATGGACTTAAAGTCTATCTTATATTCAGATGGTGGTGTCCCTGCCTCTGGGCCATGAAACCTGGGTTCAAGTTCCAGAAGTGTATCATAACATGTCTGAAGAGATTGATTTAAAATATCTATAATATCACTGTGCTATCCCAGGATATTTACAGGATCTGCTAAGGTAAGGAAATCATCTTTGTTTCAGAAACATCCTACTGTGTTATCATCAAGAGTGCAATATTACGTTACATTGCATCACTTCCTATAATAATGTGTACTGCGACTCCTTTCCATATCACACAGTCTGACCGTACCCTTATATGACAAAGACCTGAAGTGGGTCTTGAATTTGGAACGTCTGTCCCAGAGTTAAGGACATTACTTACTTCACCACCAAAACCCCATGATTTATCAATCCCCAGGTTCCATTCCATTCTGGAATCTGTTCACAAGTTGACTTGTATGCAAATCAGAATTCAATACAGTGCAATACAAAGTAGCCATTTGTAAGTACAGGAAACGTTCGTACATTCTCCCCGTGTCTGCGTGGGTTTCCTCCAGGTGCTCAGGTTTCCTCCCACAGTCCAAAGATGTGCGAATTATGTGGATTGGCCATGCTAAATTGCCTGTAGTGTCTGGGGTGTGTAAGTAAGGTGGATTAGCCGTGGGAAATGCAGGGTTACAGGGAAAAGGTAGGGGTTGGGTCTGGATGGGATGGGGTGGTCTAGACTTGTTGGGCAGAATAGTCTGTTTCCACACTGTAAGGATTCTGTGAACTCACAGGAAAAACTCACAAGCTCTCGTCCTTAGAAATCTTTTCTGAAGAAGGGTCACTGTATCTGAAACATTAATTCTGATTTCTCTCCACAGATGCTGCCAGACCTGCTGAGATTTTTCAGAAATTTCTGTTTGTTTCTGAAACACCTTTTCCATTCCCCTACAGAGTAGACAGGAAGGGCACTCAATTAAAGGTTTCAAAGACCAGCACACCAACATCTACAATCGGCACCCAAGCTACAAATCTTCACTCAAACCCTGAAAGAGTGACACCTCTGACAGTATAGTACACCACTGCATACACATGCTTTGATTCAAAACATTTATTTCTCACCCAATATTGAAATAACTCCGCAGCGGCCAGCATCCCATCACCAAGTCAACAGTTCTGATGAAGAGTCACTGGGCTCAAAATATCAACTCAACTTTCCCTCCAGAAGAAACTGCCAGACCTGTTGTGTTTCTCCAGCAATTTCTGTCATTGCTTCAGATCTCCAGCATCCACAGTTCTTGTTTTATTTAAGCAAGAACAATACCTGGTTTCACACCCACATACTGCACATTAAGCAACCTGCTGGTGCATTTTGATGAAAAGTATGTGGCATGGTGGGGAGGATGTTGGATTTAGGGTAGGAGGCATGGTAGAGTCACCCCTGAGGTAATGCATCCGTTTGAAAAAAGCTACACTCCTGGCAGGAGACACTTGTTTTGGGAGAGGTCAAAATAAATAGGATGAGAAAATATTCAGGCAAGGAGTTGCTCCTATTCTAACCCCTGCAAGGAATCCCTGTTCTATATCTGGTAAGCATTTGGCAAGTAATTGGAATTTACAGGTAGTGTCAGATCAGCTGAGATTTTCTGTCTCTCCCCTTCCTTCCAATCACCGAATACACCCACACAGTGACTGGCCAGTTCAGACAAATCTTCAAACTTCAGCATGCTGATGCAATCAAAACAACATAATTCAAACCTTGTAGTTACTAATTTCTTGTTTCCAGCTTCAGATGTTGCTGCAAAGAATGGATGCAATTTTGACCAGTGCTTGTCAGTTCTCCGCTAATAGGATACGATTATCTTCCACTGAACCCTTTCAGCCGGGTTTAATCCCACCTGCCACACAGATTTATGCTTACTGATAGGACTGACTGATTCAGAAAAGACTGGTGTTTCTGGGTTAGCAAATCATGAAGGTGGGTCAATAATCTCAACCAGTGATCAAGGGAGTTTTAAAAAAAATGTTGTCCTGGGATGTGAATGTTGCTGGCAAGTCCAGCATTTATTGCTCATCGCTAACTACCCTTGACCCAAGTGACCTGCTCAGCTATTTCACAGGACAGTTAGGAGTCAACCCCATTGCTGTGGGTCTGGAGTCACATGGATGGCAGATTACCTTCCCGAAAAGATATTAGTGAACCAGATGGACTTCTACAGGTTAAACTCTACAAAAACATTCTCCCGTTTCCCATCATTAAACCCAACCAAGCAAGCTTTCTATTGTCTTCTTCCTCGTGTTTATGTAGTTTCCCTTTACATGCATCTCTGCCACTCATCTCAACTACTTCATGCCATGGTATACTCAAGTTTCTAATCACCCTCTGGGTAAATAAGATTTTCTCGATTTCCGTATTGGTTTTGTCAATAGATTTTCTTGTATTTATGACCCCCAGTCTTGGTCTTTCCTGGAAGTGGGAGCATTTTCTATATGGCTACCTTATCAATCCCTTACTACTTTGAGATGATGTTCCTGCCCAGCTCAGTTTAATTTTCCTCATAGAGATATCTTCTCAGTTTTGGTATAGTCCATATTAATATTTTTTCCTTCAGTGCCTCTTTATCTTTTACATAATGTTGGGTCTAAGACTGATCACAGAGCAGCTTACTTCAGTTTCAGGAGAAGTTTAACATAATCTCCCTACTTTTCAATTCTATTTAAGTAACCTTTGCACCGCACAAGTGCCAGGTAATGAGCACCTGTGACAATAGAGAATCTGACCATCTTCCCTTGACATTGTACAATATTACTTTCTGTAAATAACCCGCAATCCACATCATGAGGGTTAACCTCGACTGGAAATTAAACTAGAATAGGCACGTGAATGTTGGGACTACAACGGAAAGTCAGAAGCTGGAAACTCTGAAGCATGTCACTCGCCTCATGACTCCTCAAAGCCTGTCCACCACCTACACAGCACAACTCAGAAGCATGACGGTATACTCGCAGCTCCAACAACACTAAAAAGGTCCAAAACTGTTGGACTGAATGTTTAAGTTGCATTAGTTCTGCCCAATTTGGTGATATAACATTGCTTTGGAGTGGAGATTTGGGCAGTCTTGCATGATGTCCTGATGGACAGGGATGGGTCATCTTTGACTTCTGATTGTTGTAATTATGCTTAACCAGTCAATATTAATTTTACCTATTGCTATCATTGCTATCAGAAATAAACCACAGTTTGGTGGATCATGTGATGCAATGGTAGTATCCTTATATCTGAGCCAGGGGAACCTGGTTTCAAGTCCCACATGCTCCAGAGGTGTGTAATACCATCTCTAAACAGGTTGATTAGAAATATCTAAACCACAACTTATTATGTAAGATAGGTGCCTCTTGTTACAAATCTACAATGGTTTATCCTGTACAGCTAATAATTAGACAAAACTTTAGATTCAGATTAGAAATCAGGATTGGTGACACAAGCCATCAGTGGTTGGTAGCCAAAGCCCAATATGGCAAAACACATCATGAACAATGCAACCTACTAATTTGGCACCCAAGCGACCAATTTGAACATTCATTCCTCCCACCAAAAGAACAACATGGCTACAGTGTGCACCACATACAAGACACACTGCCACAACTTGCTCCTTTGCCAGTACCTTCCATACCAATGACGTCTATCATCTAGAAGATCAAAGGCAACTCACCCACAGGAACACCACTGCCTGCAAGTTCCCCTCCAAGCCGTACACAGTCCTTTCGTGGAACCATATCTCTGTTCTTTTGTCTCTGGCTCAGAATCCTGGAACTTCCTCCCTTCCAGTACTAAGTGCGTACCCACACTAAAGGACAGCAATGCTTCAAGAAAGCAGAGCACCTTCTGAACTATAATTAGAAACTGGCAATAAATCTTGGCTTTACCAGTGATGTTCATATTCTTTAAATTATTTTTTAAAAATTCTTTGTGGTACAGAGCTTAAATGTTGCTGTCAAAAGAGACGTGTTGAAACTTTTTGTCCTGCACTCATCAGGGCAGAATCATAAAAATGCCGAATCTCAAAGGGAACCACAATTTATAATACATGTAAAGAGAGTGGTGTCTGGCAGAGGCACTAGTGTGGAGAATGTATCAAGGAACAGTGAACTGATAGACTTTTGTTTAAATTCAAACCAGACAGGCTGACCCTGGTTGGTCAAGATGTTGTCATTGGTAAAAGTGTCAGGGAATGCTTTTCCCCCAAGCATTTCTTCAGTTGAAAAGAGACACGATACGTGAACATGTTCTTTCTGCTTGTAAAGGGCCCTACATATAGATTTTGGCTACTCAAGCAGTATAAATTGGTGTTCTCTTCAAAATGTGGCATTCTTGTGATTCTATCTTGATGAGTGCATGGCGAAGATCTTCAACAACATGTCCCTTTTTCTTCAGCACTAAAGATTTTTTCTTATTGGTTTCAACAAATGAAAACTAACATGTTAAATAGATTCCCCAATACATCAGTTTAAATTTGTTAACCATCCTGTATTGAGTACAAGGATGAGCAAACATTTCCAAGAGTTAACTGCCCTGGGCTGTCGAAGGGGAATTACAATGACCAGGGAAAAGGGAAAGAAGTAAATGAAGATCCCTATACAGGACTGATATTGAGATAGTCCAGTTGGAAAGTAAACAGAGTTAAAATCTCTGCTACATTCTGATGAAAGATAAAAGTTAACCCTGTAAGCTTTCCTCTTTGTACAGCTGTTGCCTGACCTGTGCTTGCTGCTTAATTATAAATCGTTGCCTATCTGCAATATCTTCTGTTTAATACCAAAGTGTGAAGAGTTTAATGTACTCCAGTAATTTTGTTTCTATTCACTTTTGACATTCACACAGATGCAAAGTATCATATCTAATATACAAGAGTGATATAAAACAGTGTAACAGGTACACAAGAGTTTAATAACACAGTTTAGCATATGTGGAGGAGAGTTTTATAAAAAAATTAATAATTCAGATATTAAATATTTAATAATCTCTGTTCAGATGTGACCACCTTGCTCAGATCCTTGTTGGGATTTCACTATAACTCAACCAGGAGTGGTCTTGTGGTGCAGTGGGTAGTGTTCCTGCCTCTGAGCTCATGAGTCTTGATTCAAATCCTGCCCTAGGACTTGATATCAAAAGAAAGTACGTTCATAACGCAGCCAAACAACTTAAGTATCAAGCCATTAATCCTTCCAAAACATACCAATGCCAGGTGGTAAGAGCAGGAGAGATTTCCGGTCAGCCATGGGATGGGAAGAAATTAAAGCTTCTCCTGTCACTACCCATTGCTCCAGATTACAAAATGCAGGTAAAGGTGTATGCTACCACTGCAAATCATTGAGGAGGGAGTGCACTTGGCCCAGTTGTCCAGGTGGGCAGAGTGTTACAGATTGGTACCAGTGGAGTTTGAACCTAGTTCATATGGGGGGTCGATTTTGCTTCCTTGCCCTATTTGTGGAGCAGTGGATTGAACTGAAGAAGTATGCAACTGGTTACGCTGATTTAAGCTGAAAATGAACATGAAATCAGCCAAGAAATAATGCAATGAATCAAAGCTCCAATTTCTGATCTCTATCCAGCAATGCCTAGGGTGAAGGTAGATTGGAATAACTCCCACCCCCTCATCACCCCAAGATACAATGGCCTGCTGACATTCATTACCACCATCTATGACTGCCCACTTGGATGAGATGGCAGAGGATGCCCACTACCAGTGAAACTGCTCAAGTGAGGAGTTCATGTGTTCAGCAACTTGATGTAAAACTGACAAAGGGTGGATCTGGGAGGGTGGGGAGGGAGGAACAGGATAAAGATGTTTTGCAAGATTAGCTTGGCTGCACATTCTTGGAAAGGTGCATGATCCAACACGTTCATCTCTGTTGAAGTGAACAATCTTCTTCAGAATAAGGACAGCATCACACCACATGGATTTAAAGGACTGTTAATATCAAATATACAGAGTCCACTGATTCAAACCAGTCAACCTGCATTATCAGTCCTTGAGATCTACATGGAATGTCAGGCATCAGTGCTCAACGTTTGCATGTGGAGCTCACCCTCAGATAACACTGGCACCTGATAATTAGCTGAGTAGGTCAAAAGTTAAGCATCGCTGACTAACCTGGCTTCAAATGGCAACAAAATTCTGGACCGTGGTCACTGTCCACGGCTAACTCTTTGGATTTTAACTTGTCTTCGCACGCTAAAAGGATTAATGCTGTGAACTGTCTTTGCTGCATCTCCTAGCTCAGAAAGAGCAGGAATCAAAGAGTTAAATCAATGTACAATGAAATTAATCCACATTATTATTTCAAAAGAGATGTTGATTTAATAAGGCGCTGTCGGAGAATTAATTTATTTATTCTTACATGGGATGCGGATGCTACTGATAAGGCTGGCATTTTTTGCCTATTCCTAATTGCTCTTGGCCTGCTGCTCATTTCAGAAGGCAGTTAAGACTCAGTCACGTTGTTGTGGGTCTGGAGTTATTTATTGGCCAGATTCAGTAAGGATGGAAGATTTCCTTCTCTAAAGGAAATTGTTAAACAATGTAGTGGTTACAAGGTCACCATTAGGTGAGTTTTTATTTTAATGAAATTGAAATATCACCATGTGCTGTAGTGGGATAATGAACTCATCAGCACTAATCTGGAATACTAGCCCAGTGACATCACCACTACACCACCACCCCCACACAAACTTCAAGCTTTCTGCACTTGACTATCCCACTGTACTCCTGGCTAGTCTTGAACGTTCTATCCTGTGCAAACTTGAGGTCATCCAAAATTATACTTCCCATGTCTTAACGTGCAGCAAGTCCCATTCACCTGTCACTCCGTGCACACTGGCCCACACTGGCTCCTAGTCAAACGGTGTTTCGACTTTAAACTTTTCATCCTTGTTTTCAAATCTTTTTCACCCTCACCCCCTGCCTATCTCTGTAATCTCCTCTAGAGCCACAACCCTCCAAGAACTCTGCACTTCTCTAATTCCAGCTTCTTCAGTGTCGTTGATTTTAATCACTTCACCTTTGATTGCCGTGTTTTCAATTACTCAAATTCAGGATTACACACCCTTCACCTCACCAATTCTCTAACTCAATCTCCTCCCTTGAAGCATCCCTTAAAATGCACTTAGTCATCTGACCCAATGTCTCCTTAAGTAGCTCAATGGAAGACAGTGATGTAGTGGTAATGTCACTAGACTTGTAATCTAAAAACCCCTGGCTAATGTTCTGGGCATGTGGGTTCAAATCCCACCATTGTAGATGGTGAAATTTGAATTCAATAAAAATCTAGAATTAAAAATCTAACCAAATAGTCACCATATAATCAGCTTTGATTGTTGTGGGGAGAAAACCCACCTGGTTCATTAATGCCTTGTTGGGAAAGGAGATCTGCTGCTCTACATGTGGCTTCAATGTTGGTGATCCTTATCTGCCCCCTGGGCAATTAGGATTGGCTTAACCACTGACACTCACTTCCCATGATTGAATAAAAAGAAGTTGAATTTAGTTTTATAATGTTCCTGCATAGAAGCACCTTGAGATGCTTTATCCCATTAAAAACTCTATATAAACACAAGTAGTTTATTTTTAAGTTACTTAACATGATGAATGTGCAGTTTGGCAGAATCATATGTAAGAGGGTGTATTTGGTACTACGGGGGGATCAAGGAGGAAATCTCAGTGGATAAGTGACTGATAGTTTCAAAAGTTAGGAAAGAACAGGAAAGGCATTGACAGAGAAAGGGAATATGTGTGTGTGTGTGCGTGAGAGAGAGAGAGAGTAGATACAAGACAGCTGGGATAGCCTAATTCATGAGCATTTTCTTGTATCCTGTCTGGGAGTATCTCTGAGTTTTAGCAGACTTGGAAAGTGCACAGGCTTTTGACAGGGTTCATTTTACAGGTTCTGTTAATCACTGTTTCTGTTTATAGTATTACAAGTTCTTGGAAATGTCACAACTTGCTCACAGAGATATATTCCCATTCCTGAACCAAATTACTCAACTCAGCAATAGATCTCAAAGAGGCAGCTCAGGGCAGCAGTGGGCCTGGGTGACTTTCAATAATCATGACCTACCCTCAATTAACAATGCTGGTTTAATTGTTCATCCAAACTGTGCTCAGTGAAATAATTCAGGCCAATTAGTTACATGAAGGATAAGAGAATAGATTGATTGAGTATGATAAGTGGGTTTGTGTGGATGACAAACAAATCACTGTCTTAGATCAGGAACAAAAACAAAGTTGCTGGAAAAGCTCAGCAGGTCTGGCAGCATCTATGAAGGAAAAAACAGTGTTAACGTTCCGGGTCCAGTGACCCTTCCTCAGAACTCCGTTCTCTTAGTTCTGAGGAAGGGTCACCGGACCCGAAACATTAAGCAAGTTTTTTCTTTCACAGCTGCTGCCAGACCTGCTGAGCTTTTCTAACAACTTTTTTTTTGTTCCTGATTTACAGCATCTGCAGTTCTTTCGGTTTTTATACTGCCTTAGATCATTTGGTCCAAATGCCCATTTCTTAATTCTTATCAAAATTGGGGCTCTTGTGATGCAGTGGTAGTACTCCTACCTTTGAGTTGGGAGGCTTGGGTTCAAGTCCCACCTGTTCCAGAGGGATGTAATAACATCTCTGAACAGGTTGATTAGAAAAATAGGTTGCTGTCTAATTCTATTATCTGTAGTAGTTCTGTAGTTACAATCTACACAGAACTCATCCACTGCCCCCTTCCCCTTACAGGGGGAACAAATGTAGTTAGTTTTGGGATTTGTTCCCTACCTGTCTTCTGTCTGGCCGTGGTTAGACATATGGCATGTGTTTGCTTTGGCTGAACAGGGTCACAGATGGATAGCTTTTGCTTGTGAAACATGAGAGATTCAATTAACAAGGCCTGTCCACTATCAGATACCTGCACTGAACGAGGTGCAAATATCTGTCTTATACATCCTGTCCTGAAACCCCCAGAACAACTGTAATCACCTCTTACGCCGTTTGCCTTTCTCGAAGATCGTCCAGTAGACACCCTCAAGACAATTTACATCTTGAGATTTCTTTTCTAGGCAAGAGAACAACTTTGATCTGTCATTTCCTTCTTTCTCTCTATGTAAGTGAGGCCTGACAGACTCAACCACACCATTTGTGAGAGTATCAAATGATGTATTAATGGGAAAGCAAAATTTTGCGGATGCTGGGATCTGAAGTAAAAGCAGAAAGTGCTTGAGAAAGTTAACAGGTCTGGCAGCATCTGTGGAGAGAGAATGGATTTAATGTTTCAAGTCCAACATGACTCTTCTTCAGTACTGATACAGAAGATAGTAATCAAAAGATCTGTCAAAGAATGAGAAAGAAATGTTTTTACATTCTCAGCACTCTTTGGGTAGAAGCCATTAGCACAGGGAGTGGTTGAAACATATCTACGGGGGCGGCGGGGTGGGGGGGGGTGTTGGTGGTGGCGTCCCTGATTTACGAATGTGCGACTTAGAAATGTCTGTACTTAAAAATACAATCCCTTATGTGCTTGTTCTTTTAAAGACCCGACAGGAACATTTCTTGCATTTATGAACAGCTGATTTACTTTGTCCTGCATTGTGTTCCAACTTGCATACAAATCAACTTATGAATAGATTCTCTACCCGTGGAGTGAAAGTATTTAAGCGTAGTTACATTTAGAGTGAAACTAGACAAACTTATGAGGGAGAAGGGAATAGAGGATTTCAATACTAGATTGAGATAAGAAGAAAATGGGAGAAGGCATGAGTGGAGCTTAACCTGCATGGATTGGTTGGGCTGAATGGCCCAGGTTTTGCATCTTGCACCCTGTTTGATCCTTATCTATGTATGCTAATTCGTGGGGCATGAATAGGGTGAATAGTCAAGGATTTTCCCCAAGGTGGGGGAGTCCAAAATTAGAGGGCAGAGGTTTAAGGTGAAAGGGGAAAGATTTAAAAGAGACCTAAAGAGTGACTTTTTCACACAGAGGATGGTGTGTGTATGGAATGAGCTGCCAGAAGAAATGGTGGAGGCTGGTACAAATACAACTTTTAAAAGACATCTGAATGGGTATATGAATAGGAAGGATTTAGAGGGATATGGGCCAAATGCTGGCAAATGTGACTAGATTAATTTAGGATATCTGGTTGGGATAGATGAATTTTTGTTTCCATGTTGTACATCTCTATGGTTCTATGACTCTTAAGAGTATCTAATGATATGATGGGGCGATGCTATCTAATTGTCTTGCTGTAAAATAGATATTTACCGACCCAGCAGCTCAATGGGCTGCACACCATCCTACAGGACAAAATTATATCCCATTCTTGGGATATGGGCATTGCTGGCTTGGTCAGCATTTGTTGCTCATCCTTAATTACGCTGAAGCAGGTAGGAGTGAGCTGCCTCTTGAACTGCTGCAGTCTGTACGCGTAAAGCTTCTTCCGCAGTGTTGTTAAGGAGGGATTCCAGGATTGTTAACTACAGTGAAGGTGTGGAGAGATATTTCCAAGTTGGGATATTCTTGTGGTTTGGGGGGATTTCCTCGAGGTCATGGGGTTTCTGAATATGTTTTCTACCTTTGTCTTTCTAGGTTGTGAAAGTTACGGGTTGGAAGATGTTGTGACGAGTCGCTGATAAGCATCTTGTAGATGGTCCACAATGCTGCCATAGTGGGTGAGGAGTGCATGTTTAAGATGATGGTTGGAGTGCTGATCCAATGGGCAGTCTTATCCTGGACAGTATTTAACATCTTCAGTTTTGTAACAGGTACAGTCTTCCAGGTAAGTGAAGGTCAAAGTATTACCATCACTGAATCTTCATCACTCCAGAGCAGATCAGAGATTCTTCAGCCAGTGAACCGACCCCAACATGTCTCCATTATTTACAAGGTACAAGTCAGGAGTATGATTGAATATTCGCTGCAGGCCTGGCTGAATTCAGCTTCAACAACACTCGAAACACCATGCCATCCAGGATAAAGAAGCCCACTTCACGTTTTCCCACATTATACTCCATCTACCAGATTCTGGTCAACTCAATCAACCCATCGTTCTCTGTCTGCACTCTCCTTATCCTCAAGGTGAAGCTCTCACTTATCTCAACAGGACTGTTGTATTCTGCTTCCGCCATCAAATGTTTTCATAGACAGAACATGCCTACTCTTTCTATAGTTAGGGGGTGTTGGGGTTAGTGACAGCAAGACGCCATCTGTAAAAGCCATTGCAGAAATTTTAGCTCAGTCTCCACAAGTTTGCAGTATTACAGTTGTATCAGAGAAGGGTCTAGGCCTGAAACGTCAAGCTTTCCTGCTCCTATGATGCTGCTTGGCCTGCTGTGTTCATCCAGCCCCACACCTTGTTATCCATGCAGTATTACAGTTGTTTCCTTTTTGGATACTGGCACCGTGCTATAGATTTATTTCACGGGCTCTTTGAAGGGAGAGCAGTGTGAAAACTCCTCCATTAAGTTAAATAATCTATTGTTCCTCGAGCAAAGACTGTTTCCTGTTTCCTCTTGAAAGCTGTAGCCGGTATTTGTCGAAAACAATAAATGGGGTAACAGTGCATTCATGCAAATAACTGTGGCAAGCTGGATCTGAAAATGGGCCATGGAGTGCCCAACTTATGTACGTCAGTGTTTATGAAGCCCTGAAGGTGGAAGAGAAGAGTAATAGGAACACAGAGTGTGGGAAAATTCCTCTTAGAGGAACAATATTTAATATGAGGAAGGAAAAAGGCAGAACATTGGCACTTGACCTGAAGAGGCAGCTATATCAACCTGTATTTCTCCAGAGTCCTGAGAGTCAATGTGAATTTAAACTGCTCATTTTGTGTGGTCAGGACCCATGGCAGTGAATTTGGAACATGATCTTAGCTTAAAATTATTACACTTCAGGGATTCACGCCTTCAAATGCCCCGAAATATTTAATTTTTATAAGTAATGGGAATGCTGGGACTCCAAATGCCTGGATTCAGACTTGAAACCTCGCTGAACAAATATTGAAGCCAGAATTGTTGCTGCAACGTAAATTCTCCAAGAAATAAAGTTTTTAGGCTAAGGCCATGTTTCACACCTAGGGCCCAGTTCCAGGATTTTGACCCAGTGACACTAAAGGAACAGCAATATGTTTCCAATTCGGGATGGTGAGTGGCTTGACCAGGGTCTTGCAGTTGGTGGTGTTCCCAAGTATCTGCTGCCCCTGTCCCTCTAGATGGAAGTGGCCATGGATTTGGACAGTGCTGTCTATAAAAGCGTTGGAGAGTTTCTGCAGTGCATTTTATAGGTATTACACACTGTTGCTACTGAGCACCAATGGTGGATGCTGTATGATGCCAAACAAGTGGTCTGCTTTGTCCTGGATGTTTCAAGTTCTGGATGGTGTCAAGCTAGTGTTCCAGTGTATCTGCTGTTCTTATCCTTCTTGATGCTGAGGCTGTGGATTTGGAAGGTGCTGTCGAAGGAGCCTTGATGCGTTGGTGCTGTACGTTTTGTAGATGGTACATACTACTGCCTCTCTTTAGTGATGAATAAAGTGAAGGTTGCAGATGGTGCATGGGGTGGCAAGTCTGTTGCTTTGTCCTGGATGGTGTCAAGTTCCTTGAGTGTTGTTGGAGCTGCACCCATTCAGGCAAGTTGGAGTATTCCAACACAATTCTGATTTGCGACTTATCAATGATGGAGGCGAGTTACATTCTGCAGATTTCCCAACCTCTGACCTGCTCTTGTAGTCACAGATTACTTCTCTTGATGAGCCCCCAAATTAACTTGTAAAGTAAGTGCCTGAGGGCCAAATCTGTTTGACAGCAGTCATCCAGGAGATTGCAAGAAGCAGTCAAAGCAGGAAAACCAATGCCGCACCTTCCAAGAATAGCAGCTGTAATGAAGGATCCACAGCCTCAATATCGCCATAAATTAGTAGTTTTCCATTAGATTTTTATAGAGGCACAACCTTTACCAAAGTAAATATTACTTTTACAGGAGCCTTCCTACTTACAGGCTGTTTATAAACCATCTGCCCCTGTGCCAGGGAGAGGATTAATGATAGCTGTGCAAGTTGCAGTTAGAGGTCAGAGGGCAGCAAAAGTCCATTGTTCTGGCTGAAAACTCGTTGAGGAATTGGCATTTGTCCTCGCTTGCTAACTCACCAGCCAAATATTCCTCAAATGTGCAAGCTCCACCTTTGGAAATAGGAAACATTATGAAGTGATGGAATTGTTTTCAGACACTAGACATCAAACAAGTGTACCCTGTACCCTCACTGTGACGCAAGTTCTGGAGCCAAGTTTTTGGGATTTCTAACGAGTTTCTGTGTCGGCTGTGGAGTAAATAGCAAGGGACTTATTAAGGAGGAAACACTTTTTCATGCAGCAAGTGCATGTGATCTGGAATCACATGCATGTGGGTGTGGTGGAGAGAGGTTCAATTGAGGCATTGAATTTGGTTGTAATGGGCACAGGAATAATAACAGATGACGAGAATGTGGGGGAATGGCAGTAGGCAATGCTCATTTGGAGACATGGCCCATCCATTAAAAATAATTCTACTCTCTCCCTAAGTTCAACATTGAATTATTTCTTAAATGGCTGCTGAGTTTTTGCTTCCGTTACATTCTGGAGTTGCACTTTATGCATTATCTACTGTACTGAATTAACGGTCTGGAAAATTCCCTTTTCACTCATTTAAACCCGCATCCCCTTGTTCTGTTTCCAAACTTTCCTCCGTTGCAACAGTGACTACGTGTTAGAAAGTACTTCCTGGACTGTGAAGTGCTTTGGGACGTCCTGCGGTTGTGAAAGGTGCTATATGAACGTAAGTTTGCTTAGCCTTCCAAGTTTTAACTGAACAGATTGCTTTGGATTAATTTTATCCATACCCATGACCAACCTTCAATCCCACGATAAGACCAAAGAGCAGGTGTGAGGGAACAAATTAGATACTTTCCTCAAAGAGCTGGTATTAGCATGATGGTCTGAATGGCCTCCTGTACAATTTTATGAACACATCTTAGTGCCTCCTGTCTCAATGCAAAGATGAAGTGTCTCAGAATGAAACTGGGTGTTTCAGACAGTAAGAGGCGGCTTGATTGAAACATGTCAGATTCCTGAGGGGTCTTAACAGGGTAGACGTAAAGAGGATGTTTCCTCTTGCAGGAGAATCTCGAAGCTGTGGTCCCTGTACAAAATTAAAGGGTCACTTTTGAGCTCTAAAGAAGAGACATATGGGACCCAAAATGTTAACTCAGTTTCTCCTTCCCCAGATGCCGCCAGACCTGCTGAGTTCCTCCTGCACTTTCCATTTTAATTTCAAATCTCCAGCGTTCGCAATGCTTTGCTTTTATGTGAGCGTTACCAGTCCTACAGTGTTTAGTGTACGATGAACAAATCCATTGTGTGTTAGGGCAGTTGTTGCTTTATTTGGTAATTAGATCTCGGAGTAATGTTAGTCCTTTCGAAATTGCATGATAAGTTCATATTGAGGACTATGTGAATTGTCTGTGGAATTTGCCTTCTGATCTTTATTTGATCCCTCTGCCCCTACTTTTGTTTCTTGTCATTTCAGAATGAGGAGACCTGCAGGACTAATGGCAGAAGGCAGCCATGTTATCAGATTGGCCATGCCTTATACACATGTCTGTACAGTGAATATGAATGGCTAACCGACTGTAGTGGCATCACAATGCCCTCCCCTGCCTGCCAGTTTTCTTTCCCAGTCTGACCAACTGAACATTGACTGGGACCCTCCGTGATAGTTGACTCTACATTTATTGACCAGCAACTCTGAGGTCAGTCATAACCAGTTAATGTGAAAGTTTGTGGTTTATTCACCATGGACGAGGAACTGAACCTGAGTTGTTTGGTGGTCTGACTGAGCCTTATTGAGAAGTCACACGAACGTGATAAATGGGAGCAGGATTTTGCTATTCGGCCTGTCAAGGCTTCTCCCCTTTCAGTATGATCATGCCTGAGCTTTGATGTGAGTTTTGCCTCCAGCAGGGCATTTTTACCCAATACAGCAAGGATTATGTTATCCCTCATAACATAACATACAAACTAAGATGTGGGTAATGTGGATAATAACATAACACACCTTTATTACAGCTTACTAATACACACAAATATACATGCACAGGCACTTCAGTGCTTGGGTTAATACTAAGACATTCAGTTACAAAAAGTAGCATGTCATGCTTCAAGTGGCCTGAGGTAGTGACCTCAGTGACCTTTATACTTTCAGGCCACAGAGATACAGGAGATGATATTATGCACAGGGGTACTCTAAGGGTATGTGTATGAGGCATGGCTAATCAGATAAGATAGAGAGCATGTGTTGGCTCTCAGTGGTATTATTGTTAGACTATTAAGGCAGAGACCCGGGTAATGCTCTGGGGACCTGAGTTTGAATCCTGCCATGGTAGATGGTGGAATTTGAATTCAATTTTTAAAAAAATGGAATTGGGAGTCAATGAAACCATTGTCACTTGTCAGGAAATCCCATCTGAGTCAGTAATGCCCTTTAGGGAAGGAAACCACTGTCTTTACCTGGTCTGGCCTACATGTGACTCCAGCCCCAAAGCAATGTGTTTTACTTTTAACTGCCCTCTGGGCGATTAAGGATGGGAAATAAATACTGGCCTAGCCAGAGGAAGCAATCTCCTCTGAATGAATAAAAAAACTGCCTGTTAAAGATGTACCTCATACTGCCTGTGAGACATACAATTCTGAAGAAGAGTCAGATCGGACTTGAAACGTTAACTCAGTTTCTCTTTCAACGATGCTGCCAGACCTGCTGAGTTTCTCTGTGCTCATTTCAAATTTCCAGCATCCACAGTGGTTTGCTTTTATTGTAATGCAGCAATGTTGGATTTCAAATCCACTTTACCATCCACTCCTCTTATCCATCGATTTTATAATTCCAAACAAGAAAAAAAAGACTTGCATTGCGGAAGCATCTTTCAGGACCACTGGGCATCTCAAATGACTTTACTTCACAGACACTGAAGTGCCTTTTGAACTGTAGTCACCGTTGTAAAAGTAGGAAAAGCGGTAGCCTTTAATGCACAGCAAGCTCCCACAAACGGTAATGTAACGCTGACAGATAACCCGTGTTTTGCGATACTGGTTGAGAGATAATTATCGGCTGGTTCTTTGTCAAAGTGATGCCATGGGATCTTTAACACCACCCATCCAAGGCGTGCCATAATTCAGTGCCTTATCTGAAAGGTGGTACCTCCAGTAAGGTAGTACTGCCTCCGCACTGCACTGCAACTCCAGCCTTGATTGTTCCACCCCAGTCCTGAAAGCAGATTGCCTTATGAGGAAAGGCTAGACAGGCTAAGCCTGCATCTTCTGAGTTTAGAACAGTCAGAGGCGACTTAATTGAAACACATCAGATCCTGAGGGGACTTGCCTGGGTGGATGCGCAAAGGATGGTTCCTCTTGTGGGAGAATCTAGAACTAGGAATCTGAATTATGGGTTAAAAAAAAGGGGACGCCCACATAAGACAGAAACGAGGAAACATTTTTTTCTCAGAGACCTGTGTGTTTTTTGGAATTCTCTTCCTTATAACGCAGCTGATGCAGAATCTTTAAAGATTTTTACAGCAGAGGTAGATAGATTCTTGATTAACAAAAGAATGAAAGATTATCGGGGAATATGCAGGAATATAGAGTTGAGGTTAAGATCAGATCACCCGTGATTTTATTTAATGGCAGAACAGGCTCAAAAGGCCAAGTGGGGCCTACTCGTATTTCTTGTCGTATGTTCGTGTAGTATGTTTGTGTTAGGCGATAAGAAGGCTGCCAGTTGAGCCACAGTTGATGTAGAGGCAAAAGCTGGCGTTTGTATAGCACCCATATACTTCCTGAGGGCATTATCAGACAAATTTTGGTATTGAGCTACATTAGGGAGATGTCAAGACAAGTGACCAAAATTTTGGCCAAAGAGGTTAGTTCGAAGGAACATCTAACAGAAAGATCTCAGAGGGAGAGAGGTTTAGGGAGAAAATTCCAGAGATTAATGCCCAGACAGCTGAAGGCACAGCTGGCAATGATGGAGAGAAGGAAATAGGGGATTGCACAACTAGGGCAGAATTTCAGGAATGCAAGGATCATGGAAGGGTCAAAGGGCTGGTGCATGTCGCAGAGATAGGGAGCGGGACAGGGGTTTGGTGGAGTCAGAACGGAGGGATGAGAATTTTGGCATTTCTGCAATTGGCCAGGAACTACTTTCTCACAAAATGACAGTCAAAGGTGGCACGATGGAAGCTAAAACCTATCCCCTGAGCGGCAAGGGAAGTTTAGATCACAGCAGACTCACAGACCCACTGTCCGCAGGGTCAGAAGCTCACATTTCACAGGAGGGTCAGACCCTCTACAAGATAAATGCAACAATAAAAATAAATGGAAATACAATACCCGGAAGGCCCGTGTTTGTTTGCCCAGAGATCTGATTGGGCATGAATCCAATTCAACTTCCCCTCACACACACTATACACACACACAGACACATACACATGTATACACACACACACACACACACACACATGCACACAGATCAGACACCTTACCAACCCACCTTTGCATTAAAGCTGTCCTCCTCACTGTTGGGGCAGTTTTACTTTCCCACACATGAAATGCCATGAGGTATTTATTACTTTACAATAGCCACTAGGGAGAGGGTTGAAAGCTGTAATCTAATCGCAGGATTATCATAAACTGCAAGAGGAAAGCTTTGGTGATTTATGATGCTATCTGAAACCATGGAGGAGCCAAGAAAACAATCTTCCCAGTTATGTAACACCTCATTAAATTGGTAGTGCGGCTCGTTTTGTGGAGGTTGTATGTTTTGTCTGGAATAACTGCAGTGAGGTACGAAGTGGCAAAGATGATAAAGTTTTGGAATGGTACTGATTATTGTCTAGGCTGACACTGAGAGCAAGGAGTTTTCCAGCTCTACTGGCTAGTCATCTTGCCAGATATTGCCCCTAGCTCTGTTGGAAGCCCTCTCACAAAGTTCTAGGCTCAGGTCCCACTCCAGGCCTTGAATTACGAAGCTCAAGGCTGTGACTCCAGTGTGGATCCAGCGAGAATATGGTGCTTCCTTTTATGTGAGACATTAATCAGAAAGTCAGTTGGACAGAAACATTCCCATATGGCATTATTTTGAAGAAGAGCAGGGGTACATAGGGGTACGAGTGGGCCACTCAACCCCTTAAGCCTGCTCCATTCTAGAACATGACTGATCATATAGCTCAATGGGATTTTCTTTGGCAGATATGTGTCTGTCAATCAAACTTATAGACGATCTGGTTATTATCACATTGCTGTTTGTGAGAGCTTCCTGTACACAAATTGGCTCCTGTGTTTCCTAATTACAACACTGGCTCCACCTCAAAGGTACTTAGTTGCCTGCAAAGCGCTTTGAGTCATCTGGTGCTCAGAAGAGGCACCATATATATGCAAACATTTCCTTTTTCAATATCACCAATAGTGAAGATTGACTCTTTACCTGTTTTGGTGCTGTTTGTAAAGTTATAGGGCATGAAATGGCTGCGCCATTGATAGAAAGGCAGACTTGGCATTTGCTTCAGCACATCAAAATGTTTCATAGCCAATGAATTATTCTTTGTGCTGTAAGGTAGGAAACGTGGCAAACAATTTGAATGGAGTCAGATCCCATAAACAGAAATTACATAACGATGGCATTGTTTCAGTGAGGATATTGGTGAAGGGCTGATTGTAGGCCAGGATCCTGGTGAGTTAGTTTACAGGGCCATGGGAAAAAAGTTGGGATTAGTTGGATTGCTTACCCACAGGGCTGACAGAGGCACTGTGGCCTCTTTCTGCGCTGTGTCAATCATTATCTGTCTGCTTAGATGAACTCTGCTGAAATTCTTTGAATCATACCATGGGATCTTTTACGGCCACCCAAGAAAGGACATTGGTTGAATGTCCCATCCAAACGCAGCACTTCCAATACTCCTGCACTCTGATGTCAGTTCTACCCACATCTCTGGAGTGGGCCTTGATTCTCCCGACTTGGTCCCGATCAAGCTTGGTCAAAGATGCAGACATTTAGAGTCATCATAGAGGCAAAGGAAGAGGCAGGGGTGGGGTCTCGAAGAGAGAGAAGGAACTCCAGAGTTTAGGGCATGGGTAGCCAAAGGCACTGATAGTGGAGTGAAGAAGTATCAGGGATCCCAATGATACCAAAGTTGTGCAGATATTTTGGACGGTTGTAGGGATAGAGGAGGTTTCAGAGATAGAGATGAGCAAAGCCATGGAGAGATTTGAATAGTAGGCTGCAAATTTAAATAGCCACTCCTGACTCCCCAAAGCCTGTCCATCAAGTACGAGGCAAACGTCAGGAGTGTGATGGACTATTCCCCACATGACTAGATGAATGCAGCTCTAACAATGCTCAAGAAACCTGACGTAATCGAAGACAATGCATCCCGCTAGACTGGCACCCCATCCACCAATTTACACTTTCCCCCTACAACTGGCATGTCATGGCAGAAGTGTGGGCAATCTATAAGTTGTGCCACTCACTGTCCTTGGAAATATATTACTATTCCTTCAGTGTCGCTACATCAAAATCCTGGAACACACTCCATAACAGAACTGACAGTGGGTTGGTGATATCTGGTGACCTTGCCAGCAATGTGCACCTCCCAAGAACAAATTAAAAAAAAAACTTTTGCATCATGCAGTCATGTGCAATGTTATCAAAGTGTTACTGACAGTTGGGATACATTACAAATGGTATTTTCAACACTTGTTTGGAATGTCACGTCAAGATAAATCCAAAAGGTTGGGTCCAGCAACATCCATCCTTTCGGAATGTCGCTGGCTGCCAGCTAGAAGCACAAAGTTAATATTCAGACCACAGATGAAGTTCCAATTCAACTTGCCAACTAAAACATTTAATGGTACAGATCTGTCTTGACATCTGCTGGAACTTTGACAAGGGCAGCAAAGCAGAGTCTGCTGCTTGCTCCATGCAGCAAACTGTTGCCAACGTGGAGGGCGCATGCTGCTGGTCGTACATTGGCAAAGGACAGCAGCAGTCAGATTTCATGCCCGTCTCAGTGCCAATAACTTCCTAGTGAATTATCCACTTTTACCAGCTCTCCCAGACACACTGGGAGTCTTGTGGTCTTAGTGAATCTGAATTACCAGAAGCTGCTGTATCATCATTGCTACCTCTCACTGCCTTTAAAACTTCCTTAATTTTTTTATTCTTTCATGGGATGTGACTGCCAATGACAAGGACAACATTTATTGCCCATTCCTAATTGCCCAGAAGGCAGTTACAGGTCAATCTCATTGCTCTGGGTCTGGAGCCCCATGGCAAGATCAGGTAAGGATGGCAGATTTCCTTCCCTAAAGGGCATTACTGAACCATTATTGGGCTTTTAAACAATGCTAGTTTCATGATGGCCATTATCACGTCTAGCTTTCAGATTCAAATTCATTAGTTGTTTCAAATTCCACTAGCTGTCCTGGTAGGATTTGATCCCACTTCCACAGATCATTAGTTTGTGCCTCTGGACTATTATTCCAGTGACATTAGCTCAATGCCCTAAGCTCAACCATCTTCAGCTGCTTCATCAATGACCATCCATCCACCATAAGGTCAGTAGTGGGGATGTTCGCCGATGATTGCACAATGTTCAGCACCATTCACAACTCCTCAGATACTGAAACAGTCCATGTCTAAATGCAGCAAGACCTAGACAATAGCCAGATTTGGGGTGATACAGTGTCAAGTAACATTCACAATAGACAAATGCCAGGCGAGGAGAGAGAGTCCTGATCACCCATTGCCCCATGACATTCAAAGATATTATGATCACTGAATGTCCCACTGTCAACATCCTGGGGGTTATTATTGATCAGAAACTGAACTGGATCAGTCAAGTAAATACGGTGGCTAAAAGAGCAGGTCAGAGGCTAGGAATACTGCAGCAAGTAACTCATCACCTGACTACCTAAAGTCTGTTCATGATCTACAAGGCACAAGTCAGGAATGTGATAGAATACTGCCCACTTGCCTGGACGGAAGCAGTTGAAGAAACTCAACATCATCCAGAACCTGAGATAGTAGGAACTGTAGATGCAGCATGTGCAGTTCCTACTATCTCTGAAACAGTTTTAAACTCCAGCATCTGCAGTTCCTACTATCTCTGAAACAATTTTAACTCCAGCATCTGCAGTTCCTACTATCTCTGAAACAATTTTAACCCCACTGTGAAGCCCACCTTGTCATCATCCAGAACCCACTGGATTGGTACAGCATCCAGCACTTCAACACTGACTCCCTTCACCAATGATGCACATTGGCAGCAGCGTGTACCATCTATAAGATACACTGCTGTAACTCAATAAGCACCTTTTGGCATCCCCTTCCAAACCCAGGACCTCTAGAAGAGCAAGGGAAGCAGCTACACGGGAATATTACTACCTGCAAGAACTCCTCCAAACTGCACACCATTCTGACTTGGAAAAAACATGGCTGTTCCTTCACTGTTGCTGGGTAAAAATGTGGAGGTGCTGATGTTGGATTTCACCTGACAAAGGGGCTATGCTCTGAAAGCTTGTGATTTCAAATAAACCTTTTGGACTACAACCTGGTAACATGTGACTTTTGGCTGGGTTAAAAAGTCCTGGAATTCCTTTCCTAATAGCATTGTGGTTCTATCTACAGCTCCAGGTCAAGAAGGGCAAGCATGGATGGGCAATAAGTGTTGGCCCAGCCAGAGACTCCCACATGCCTTGAACAAGTCAGAACCATGCACTATTATTACACGTGTCCACATTATGTCCATTGCCATCAAATCTTGGGGTGGGATTTGAACTTGGAGCTTCAGGCTTATGTCTAGGGACATTGCCCCATAAAGATAGTAATTAAAAAAAAGGAAGCAAATGAGAAACAAAAGATGAGAAAGAAAAAGATGTGAAAGGAGAGACAGAGGACAATGGCTACAGAGAAAAATTTGGGAGAAGTAAACATTGAGAGATCTAAATGGAGAGAGAATGGGATAAATAGAGAGAAAAAAAGCACAATAAAAAGTGTCAAAGGAAAAGTGATAGTAAAAGAGAAACAGAAAAGAACAGAGACCATTGTGAGACTAAAGGACACACACACACAGATAAATTCACACGCAAATATACAGACACACACAAATACAAGTTCACACACATACACAAAATTCAGACACACATAGAATCAAACATGTACACAGAAAAAAAGGACAAAAGGAGGCATCCAGCAGATAATTGGATTGACAGAATCACACATAAAAACACATAGCCTCTGGGAACAGTAGCATCCAAAGGTCTAGACTAATGATCCAGAGAGATGAGCTAAAATCCCACCATAGCAGCTGCAGAATTTCAATCCAATGAATTAAATCAATCTGAACACATTTAAAGAAAACGATACCAGTAATAGTGATATTGAAACTACTGGTTTGTTGTAAAAAGACACATCTGTTTCACTCGTGTCTTTAGGGAGGTAAATCTATCATTGTCTCTTTGTCACCCTATACTAACAATAATCAGACCCCACCACCAAAGACATCTTTCCCTCCCCACCCTTATCTGCCTTCCAGAGGGACCACTCCCTCCGCGACTCCCTTGTCCACGCCACACTCCCCTCCAGCCCCACCACACCCGGCACATTTCCTTGTAACCGCAGGAAGTGCTACACCTGCCCCCACACCTCCTCCCTCACCCCAATCCCAGGCCCCAAGAAGACATTCCACATCAGGCAGAGGTTCACCTGCACATCTGCCAATGTGGTATACTGCATCCGCTGTACCCGTTGTGGCTTCCTCTACATCGGGGAAACCAAGCGGAGGCTTGGGGACCGCTTTGCAGAACACCTGCGCTCAGTTCGCAACAAACAACTGCACCTCCCAGTCGCGAACCATTTCAACTCCCCCTCCCATTCCTCAGATGACATGTCCATCCTGGGCCTCCTGCAGTGCCACAGTGATGCCACCCGAAGGCTGCAGGAACAGCAAATCATATTCAGCCTGGGAACCCTGCAGCCCAATGGCATCAATGTGGATTTCACAAGCTTCAAAATCTCCCCTCCCCCAACCGCATCCCAAAACCAGCCCAGCTCATCTCCACCTCCCTAACCGGTTTTTCCTCTCACCTCAAGCCACACCCCCATCTCCTGTCTACTAACATCATCCCGCCCCCTTGACCTGTCCGTCCTCCCTGGACTGACCTATCTCCTCCCTACCCCCCTACCTACACTCACCTTTACTGGCTCCATCCCCGCCTCTTCGACTTGTCTGCCTCCTCTCCACCTATCCTCTCCTCTATCCATCCTCTATCCGCCTCCCCCTCTCTCCCTATTTATTTCAGAACCCTCTTCCCCTCCCCCATTTCTGATGAAGGGTTTAGGCCCGAAACGTCAAGTTTTCCTGCTCCTATGATGCTGCTTGACCTGCTGTGTTCATCCAGCCCCATGCTTGTTATCTAACAACAATGTGGTTGACTCTTAACTGCCCCAGAAACAGCCAAGTAAGATATTCAGCTCTATTTTTTAAAATATCATTCATGGGATGTGGGTGTCACTGGCCAGGCCAGCATTTATTGCCCATCCCCAGTTGCCCAGAGGGCAGTTAAGAGTCATCCACATTGCTGCAGTTCTTGAGTCATATATAGGCCAGACTGGGTAAGGATGACATTAAAGGGACATTAGTGAACCATTTTAGAAGGCATTTAACTTTGCAAGGGCAACTAGGGATGGGCAGCAAATGCAGACCTTGCTAATGGTACCCACATTCTGTGAGAGAATCAAATACATCTTGTACTCATCCAGACATGTGCATAAAGAAAAAGACAAGAAAGCAGACAGGCAGAAGTCAAACAGACTGCCAGAAACAGACACAGGGAAATACAGAGCTCTTCACACACCAAGAAACTGTGTCCCAGCTAATAGGTTAGTAGCCAAGCTCTATTGAAACCTCTATAAAACAGCTGTGTAATTGGTGCTAAGAGGCAGCAGAGTTAGTTCTGCAATAATGAGATTAACAGAAGCTGTGAACTTACTTCCTTCACGCAGGAAGGTGGAGGGAATTTGGGGGAAAATTACCCCTTGGCTATTCTTCTCAGGTCTGTTGATGGAGGGATGTGTGTAAATGTCCCAACTGGTGTGTCATTTCTAACTCAGAACTATGCAGTGATGATAATAGTTTCTAGGTATGTCAGAACTTTATTTATAGTGTGTAGTGATTGGAACCAGGTGGACCTCATTGACTATGAGATCCTTGATTGGGGTTGTTAACCTGGGCCAATCAGGAAGCCCTGGCTAACCAATACAAACAGGGGGTTTAGAATCTCCTCAGTTCAGAGGACTTACTCCAAGCTGACTGGCCCCACCCCGTGTACTATGCACAAGTAAGTAAAGAGTGACTTGGTGAAGGGATACCAGCCTTGGTGTAGTTATTTCACAGTACTTCATACAATTCTTTAAAGATGTCTGCTCCATGCTTCAGGTCAGGCTTCCATCTCTCCCTATGGCTTTGTTTACTTTTCTCTGAGTCCGCACTCAGGCATAACCAATCAAGCACTCTGAGTATACGTCAGTACCCAGTCTCTTGAATCAAACATATAATTATTGATCATTACACCTCTCCCAAACCCTGGGCTGGTCTTAGTGCCTGGAAGAGGGACATTGTGAAATGGGAAAGAAAGATAAACTTCACAAAAAAAAATCCTCAACACGACAGGAGAGATCTCTATCAGCAGGAGGCCTCTGTCAGAAGCAGTTAACGCTGAAGTATAGGGGCCATACAATGCAATAGCTTTCTGTGTTTCATTTTGAAAAATTCAGATGAAGGTGGACCAGCAAGTTGTAGATAGGAGGCATTGGATTTTAAAAGCCTCCAGTTGCCCTAGAAAAAGATTAACATGGAGTTAGGGGGGTCAGATGAATCTCCTCCAGGCCTAGAAACATATGAGGCCTTTGCATTCCTCCAGCTTAGGCCTCTTGTTCATCACGGGCTTTCTTTACACCAACTCCTCAGATGGTGAAACAATCCACGTCCAAATGTAGCAAGACCTGGACAATAGATAACAGGGTGTAGAGCTGGATGAACACAACAGGCCAAGCAACATCAGAGGAGCAGGAAGGCTGACGTTTCAGGCCTAGACCTTCTTCAGAAGTTATCCAGACAATATCCAGGCTCGGGGTGATGCAGTGGCAAGTAACATTCACAACGGACAAACGCCAGGCAATCAGACAGAATTCCCACCTCCCATTGCCCCTTGACATTCAAAAGCGTTACCATCACTGAGCACCTCACAGTCACCATCTTAGGGGTTACTATTAACCAGAAACTGAAGTGGACCAGCCAACAAAATACAATGGCTAAAACAGCAGATCAGACACCATTATTGCTAACTAGGCCTTCAGCTGCATAGGCTCTAAACGCATAGGAATCCCTTCCGCATTTACATATGGCATTTATATCGCACCTTTTATTTTGCTAATGACACAAATGTAGGTGGAATTGTTAGTTGTGAGGAGGATGCAAGGAAGCTTCAGGGTACTCTAGACATGTTGATTGTGTGGGCAAAGGCATGGCAGATGCAGTATAATGTGCTAAATGCAAAGTTATGCACTTCAGTGTGAAAACCAGAAACGCAGATTATTATTTAAATGGAGATATATTTGGGAAGTGTGATGTACAGAGGGGTCTGGGTGTCTTTATACACTAGTCAATGAAAGTAAACATATAGGTGCAGGAAGTGATTAGGAAGGCAAATAGTATTTTGGCCTTCATTGCAAGAGGATTTGAGTTCAGAAGTAATGATGCCTTGCTAGGATCGCACCTGGAGGATTGCCATAGAAAGTCTACATTGAGGATGTAGGCCATTCGGCCCATCAAGTCCATACTGACCATCCAAACAGCATCCCACCTCCTACTTTATCTCTGCAACCATTCATTTGCCATGGCTAACCCACCCAATCTACACAACCCTGGACATTGCAGGCAATTTAGCATGACCAATCCACCTAACCTGCACATCTTTGGACTGTGGGAGGAAACCAGAGCACCCAGAGGAAAGCCGCACAGACAGATGGAGAATGTGCAAACTCCACACAGACAATCGCCTGAGGGTGGAATTAAACCTGGATCCCTGGCGCTGTGAGGCAGCAATGCTAACTACTGAGTCACCATGGTGTGCAGTTTTGGTTTCCCTCCCTAAGAGAGGATATCCTTGCCATGGAGGGAGTGCAGCAGAGGTTCACTAGGCTGATACAGGATTGTTCTATGAGGAGACATTGGTTCAACTGGATCTGCATTCACTACAGTTTGGAAGGAGAGAGGGTATCTGATTGAAATATGTTAAATTTTATCAGGGCTGGACAGTCCAGATGTTGGAACGATGTTTCTCTTGTCTGGGGAGTCTAGAACAAAGCAATGCAGTCTCAGGATACAGGGTAGACCATTTAGGACTGAGATGTGGAAGGATTTCTTCACGCAGAGTGTGGTCAGCCCATGAAATTCACTACCACAAAAGGCTGTGGAGGTTGGGACACTGGGTATATTCCAGAAAGCATTGATAATTATTTGAATATTAAATGGATATGGAGAGAAAGTAGGAATTTGGCATTAAAAGAGAGGATCAGCCATGATTATAACAAATGACAGAGCAAGATTGAAGGGCTGAATAGCCTACTCCTGCTTCTAATTACCATGTTTCAATTCACATTTTGAATTTTGTGTACATGAGTTGCATTTTATTATCTTTCATCACATTTAGTAGCAAACAGTCTCACCCTTTCATTAACCAAAGGCAATCTGGTTAATTTAGCTTCTTTTAAAACATAAATACATTTGCTTTGGGAAATGGTCTCCACCAGGAAAGGGGTTCTTTTATTTAAAATTAACCTTTTTTGACCAGCTGAGAGAAAGGTTGAATTAAAGGGAACCAGTTTTTAATCCTCCTCACCTGGGAATGTAAACATGGGGGCATTGTGACCAGAATCAAACTGAGTTGGAGACTGTCCCCCAGGGACCAATTGTAACACAATCCAAGAGGGCAGGCGGAGAATTGTGGTGCCTGGACCCCTCAGGTCTTTAATGAGAAAGAACACTTCATTCCATGGAGCTCCCCACCTTTTATGGGAAAGCTGGTAGAATTTTATTGAGATGCTTGGGATTCAGGCAAATCGTATTAAATTATTTGTAACAGTCAACCTGTGACAGGCCCTGACCCAGTTCCAGCCTGTTTCAGATTAGTTTATCCCTCTCTTCTGGTACTGTGTGTCACGGGCTATCATTCTTTCAGATATACTTGTAAAGCTTTGAATTCTGCACAGTCCTCTACTTAATGAAAACGTATGAGCTTTCTGCAGGCAAGTTTTGGGCTCATCAAATCAGGACAAGAAGCAGTTTGTGAGTAGACTGACAACGTCCTGGTGTTTTATTTTCAGATTCTGAATGTTTCTGAACCTGCTTCAACTATTCTTTCAGACAGACAGAGAGACAGAGAGAGAGGGAGTGTGTGTGCGTTTGTGTCTCAGTGGGTGATGTGTACCTTTGTGTTTGTGTATCTGTGTGTATGTGCATGAGTGAGTGTGCATGTGTGTGTGTGAATGTGTGTATGTATGTGTGTTTTTGTGTATGTGTGTGCGCACGCGTGTGTGCGCATGCCCGGTGCCTGTGTTTGTATGTGTGTGTGTGTGTGTGAGAGAGTGTGTGTGTGTGTGTGTGTGAGTGTGAGAGTGTGCGTGTGTGTGTGTATGTCTGTGTGTACGTGGATGAGGCTGATATGCCGCAGCAACCGCGTGGTTCTGGCTGACCAGGAAATTCTCCCACTCTTACCATCAGCCAAAGGTGTAACATGAGGATTTACAAGTTGATAACCGTCCAATTTGGCTGCATTACAGTACACCTCCCTCGGGTTTTGGGCCAGGACTTGAACATAAGAATATAACATAAGAACTTTAGAACTAGTGCGGGAATAGGCTGTCCAGTTCTGAGGAAGGGTCACTGGACCCGAAACGTTAACTCTGATTTTTTTCTTCACGGATGCTGCCAGTCCTGCTGAGCTTTTCCAGCAACTTCTGTTTTCGTCCAGCCTACTCCTCCAATTAATGCAATCATGGCTGCTGTCATCTCAGCTTCAACTCCGTTTTCCTGCTCGCTCCCTACAACCTTTTAATTCATTCCTCATTAAAAAATCAGTCTATCTCCTCCTTAAGTTTATTCAATGTCCCAATATCCACCATACTCTGGGTAGTGAATTCCACAGGTTCACGACCCTTTGAACGAAGTAAATCCTCCTTGTCTCTGTTTTAAATCTGTTACCCCTTATCCTAAAACTACAAACTGCCATATGCAAAAACATTTGTTTTTTGTCTACTTTGTCAATCCCCTTTAGCAACATGGAACTCCTGGCTCAGAAGCTTACCCACTGCATCACAAGACTTCCATTGACTTTTCCAGGTTGTAACTCTGTTAATAAAACAAAGGTCTCCTCATCTTCCTCAAGCCTTTTTCTTTTCCCAATTATCTCAAATCTCCCAGCCTGCCGACCTTCCTGTGCATGAGCAAGTTTACAGTTGTATCCAAACAAAGGCTACGTTGCAAAGGAGAGGTAGGGAATGAATCACTAAATGCACTTTCGGTGAAACATTTTGTAATCGTTAAGTCTCTAGCCCCTTCGGGTGAATTGCACTAGTCTGGGAACATTCAGAGTTCTCAGTCACAACAATCTGCACTCAGCTCAAAGCCATCACTTTTTTTAGAGACAGACCCGGCCTGGCATTATTAGAAACAGATCTACGTGTGATCCCATGGGACTAGGACTCGGCTGGAGAAAAATAGTTTGAATACTTTCAGCTAATTGAAGTTCAGAGTTTGAGAGCAATGTTTTGCTAGGATGAATTCTGAGTGGAAGTTCGGTGGTTTTAAGGGCGTCTCCTTGTGATTTGAGGTCTTTGAGGGACAGGCCTTTTGCTGGCTCCCCCTTAAACATCGTTATACCTCTTAATTCATCATTATATTAGGCCGCAGACCCTTTCATCCATCATTCGGGCTTTTGCTGACTGCTCTCAGGCCGTGCAACAATGCCCAGATGTTATGGTTTGCAGCCTCTGTGTTGAAATCCTGCTATGCTTCACCGCCCCTCACCAGATCTCTGTAACCTCCTGCAGCCCTACAAACCTCGGAGTTCTCCAGACCCCAAATCTTACACCTCCCGATTTTATTGTCGCTCCGCAGGTTGTCAGGCCTTCCATTCCTCTGGCCGGAAAGCAGCGTTTCCAAAAAGTTACTGTAAAAGCGTCCTTTTACAGTACTTGGTAAAAATGTTACCCCGCGCACACATCTCTTTCAGTCAATGTGTACATTTCCTAGTGACAGAAGGCACAGCGAAGACCCTCCGTCAAATTGTAATGGGCTCCTGTTCCAACTACACCCCCCTTGAGCACTCAAGCTGCCCACCTCCTCCGACCACCTTGCTCCTCCTCACCCAGATACACCCAGTGATTGACCCCTATTCCACCACTACTGAACGACTGCTCCCGCTCCGTCTCCCCACCTACCCCCCCAACCCTGCCATCCTTCCAACACAACCCCCACTGTCACTTGGCCTAGTTGCAATTTTCTGAGAAGCAGAGTTACCAGCCCAGGGTAAGGGACTGTCCAATGGGGAGTTGGGGTGGGAACACAGGAACAGAATGCAGCAAAGCTTGAAAACACTACTGACCTTCCCAGCTCAGACCACTTGGACCCTCCTCTGCTCCATCAGTGACTAAGCTACTGGCCTTTGCCTTCATTGTTGCAGGCTACTCAGCACTTGCACGTGCTTCATAAAGTCAAAGGGTGCTTGGGCTCACTGTTTGACCCTGTCCTGGTTGACTGCTTCAATCTAATGGGTGCAGTGCAGTCTCACAGGACTCTCTCCTCCATAGTCACCATTGATGCATCGAAGGACCAGGATTTCATCAGCCCAAATGGAGTCTTCACCACCCTATTGGCCATCTCAACAGTGTGTTGTTTAAACTTCAGTAAACTCTAGAATTCCCACCCTAGGTACCTCCATGTTCCTCTTGTCACAGAGTCAGAGAGATGTACAGCACGGAAACTGACCCATCTGTCCAACTCGTCCATGCTGACCAGATATCCTAAATTAATCTAGTCCCATTTGCCAACATTTGGCCCATATCCCTCTAAACCCTTCCTATTCATATGCCATACAGCTGCCTGCCCTTAAAGACTCTCCTTCAAACCAACCATTTTTTTAAACAAAAACATAAATTGCTGGAGTAAGTCAGCAGGTCTGGCATTATCTACGGAGAAAGAAAGCAGAGTTAATGTTTTGGGTCCAGTGACCCTCCTTTAAACTTTTGTTTTATTCACTCATGGGATGTGGGTGACTTTGGCCAGGTCAATATCTATTTCACATCCCTAATTGTTCAGAGACCAGTTAAGAGCCAAACATATTGCTGTGGGTCTGGAGTCACATGTAGGCCAGACCAGGTAAGGATGGCAGTTTCCTTCCCTAAAGGACATTAGTGAACCAGATGGGTTTTTCCAATAGTTGGCAATGATTTCACGGTTAATTCCAGACTTATTCGAATTCAAAATCCACCATTTGCTGTGACAGTTTTTGAACCTGGGTCCCCAGAGACTGGGTTTCTTCATCATGGCACGATTTCAAATTATTTTTCTTATTGCTCTTGGGAGGCATCTTGGGATGTTTCTCTACTAGAAAGGTGCTATGTAAAAGCTGGTGTTTTGGAAGAGCAAGCCTGTAACTGAAGGACTTGGTGGAGATCACCAGTGTAAACTCAGGCTATGACTGTGGTCACTTCAAGAAGGTGCTGAAGGACTTGCCTCAATATTAGAGTTGCCAACTCTTCAGAATTTCCTTGGAGGATCCATGGATCAAAGGCTAAATTGAAACAAAATCAAAAACCTTTCAGTTCATCAAATTATCAGAAATGTGTTGGGGAGTTGGAGAATGACGAATTGATTGACAATCAAGTATCAGCCGATCAAGATGTAAGAGCTATCCCCTTTTCCTATTGGCGGGGAACACAGGATACTTGGAAGATAGACATGCTGGGTGGCCAATGGCAGGACTGTGGCCTAGTGAAGAGATTGGAGACAGGAGGTCATGCCCTTATACCTCCTTCAGGAATATGTCCACCTGAAGTTGACAAACCTAATCAACAAAAGCCAGTGCCCTTGGTGAAGGGCTGAGAAAGAAAACTATAATAAAACCTCAGGTTCCTTCAGAAAAACCTAAATATGGTCAACAAAGCTGAGTTGAAATGTGCCCGGGCCTGCTAGGTGAACCTCAGCCTACACACAGTGGAGGTGCTGAGTGTAATCAAGTCTGTCTGGAGTGCATTTGCATTGCTGTATAAAATAAATTTGTTTTAAATGTTTATCTTTTAGGCTTACACTGAGGTTCTTTGTTTGTGCAGTGAGTTCCGGTGTCAAAGAGTAACCTTGGCCAAAGTCAGGCAAGTCATTTATCGTCAGTGAAGGCTGTTCACCTTCAAATGCCTGCAATGTGCATGATTTTTAAAGATTGCATGTCATAGAGTCACACATGTTTACAACAGAGAAAGAGGTCATTCAGTCCATCATGCCTATGCCAGTCAACAAAGATCTGACTATGAGAATCTCACTTTTCAGCCCTTGGTCTACAGCTCCTGGAGGCTACAGCAATGCCAATTAATATCTAAAAACTGGTTATATGTTACAAGAGTCTCTGACCACCACCATTGATACCATTACCTTGATAACTTATTATGATCTCTCTACCTTAATTATTCTGTACAGTCTTGGATTACTTAGTACTTTGGTTAGACCCTTGGCATGTGACTCTTATACCTATCACGCTATTCCAGTCATTTAGTTTGTCTCCAGCACCACCTTATTTTTAATTTTTTGTAATTATGTCGCTGCCTCATTTAATCACACTATCTTGCTACTCACACTGTCTGACATTTTTGATCACCTGCAGAGACTTATCATTCGACACTCCACTCACACCAGTTGACCAGAGATTTTTTGATCTCTCTGCCCTTGATCTCTCTACCTATAAATTCTATGTCTGTGTGCTTCTCTCTCACTTCTTACTCCGAGAGTTTGTGATTTCAAATAAATCTGTTGAACTATAAGCTGGTGTCATGTGACTTCTGATTTTGATCACTATTTCAAGCAATGAGCTCCAGACTCCCACCACCCTCTGAGTGTTCTCTTGCTAGCCTCTACTTCTTACCATCAATCAACGCTCCCAGTTTTTGACCCTTCGACAAATCAAAAATACGTCTTCCTATCCACCCTATCTACACTCCTCATAATCTTATACCCCTCCATCGCATCCCATTTTAACCCTTACTACTCCAAGGGAAACTGCTCCAGCCTATCCAGTCTTTCCTCATAGCTCAGACCTTCAGGCCCAGGCAGCCCATTTCTGAAGAAGGGTCTAGGCCCGAAACATCAGCTTTCCTGCTCCCCTGATGCTGCTCGGCCTGCTGTGTTCATCCAGCTCTACACCTTGTTATCTCAGCATCCTGGTAAATCTTTTCTGCATCCTCTCTAGTTCAATCACAGCCTTCCTATAATGTGATGACCAGAAGTGCACACAGTACTCCAGTTGTGGTCTAACTAATATTTTATACAGTTCCTGCATAACCTCCTTCCTCTCACATTCTATGTTTCAGCTAAAAAAGTCAAGTATCCAATGTGGCTTCTTAACCACTTTACCTATCTGCCCTGCTACGTAGAGGATGCAGTGGATAGGCACACTAAGGTCCCTCTGTCATAGAGCCATTGAGTAATACAGCCCAGAAAATAATCCTTTGGTCCAACCAGTCCATGCCGAATATAATTCCAAACTGAACTAGTCCCACCTGTCTGCTCCTGGCCCATTATCCCTCCAAACCTTTCCATTTCATGTACTTATCCAAATGTCTTTTAAATGTTGTAATTGTACCCACACTCACCACTTCCTCAGGAAGTTCATTCCACACGTGAACCACCTTCTGTGTAACAAATTTACCCCTCATGTCTTTTTTAAATCTCTCTCCTCCCACCTTAAAAATTAACCCCCTAGTCTTGAAATCCCCCATCCTAGGGAAAAGAAAACTACCATTAACTCTACCAATACCTCTCATTATTTTATAAACTTTCATACGGTCGCCTCCTTTTATACTGTACCACCTACACTCCTGTGAAAAAAGTCACAGCCTATCCAGCCTTTCTTTATAACCCAAACCATCCATACCTGGCAACATCCTGGTAAATCTCTTCTGAACCCTCTCCAGTTTAATAATATCCTCCCTATAACTCAGCGACCAGAACTGGACACAATGCTCCAGAAGAGGCCTCACCAATATCCTGTACAACCTCAACATGATCTCCCAACACCTATACTCAAAGGACTGAGTAATGAAGGCAAGCGTGCCAAATGCCTTTTTAACCACTTTGACTATATGTGAGGCAAACTTCAAAGAATTATGTACCTGCACCCCTAGGTCCTTCTGTTCTACAAAATTACCCAAGGCCCTACCATTCATTATATAAACCCTGCCCTTGTTAGTTGAATCAAAGTGCGATACCTTACGTTTATCCAGATTGAACTCCATCTGCCATTTTTCAGCCCATTGACCCATTTGATCAAGATCCCTTAGCCGTCCCTAGCTGTTCATACTTTTCTATGTTGAATTCTGTTTGCCATTGCATATCTGACCAGTCTGTTGACATCTTGCCACAGTTTACAGATATCCTCCTCATTATTTACCGCACGACCAATTTTGGTGTTATCTGCAACTTCTTGATAATATCCTTTCCATTTAAGTCTAAATCATTAATGCTGCACCACAAACAGCAAGGGCCCCCAGCACTAAGCCCCGAGGAATCCCACTGGAAACAGACTTCCAGTCACAGCAATGTACCTCTACTATTGCCCATTGCCTCTTAGCCAATTTTGGATCTAATATGCCTCTTTACTTTGGATTGCCAGGGCTCTTGCTTTCTTGACCAGTCTGCTATGAGGAACCTCATCAAAAGCCTTGAATTGACCACATTGATTACACTACTGTCATCGACACTCCTGGCTATCTGCTCAAAACAATAGACTAAATTTGTCAAACAGGACCCTCCCTTAACATTGAGCAATCTGTGTATCTCCAGTGTTATATCCTGTCCTTTAGAATTCTTCCTAATAACTTCCTCAACACAGGGGTTAGACTGACTGGCCACCAATTTCCCAGGCTGTACTTTCTTCCCCTTTTTTTTAAAATAATGGGACAATGTTAGCTGTCTTCCAGTCCTCTGGCACCTTGAAAATTACTGACAGCGCGTGTAATGTCTCTTTCCTTCCCTTCCTCAACAGCTTGGGATACACCTCATCTGGGTCTGCGGATTTATCCACCTTTAATGCCGCTAAATCCTCCAACACACCCCCCTCTCTATGTTAACTTCTTTTAATGTTTCACGGTCCTCCAACACGATGCCTACACCTGTGTCAGCCTTTTTCATTGTGAAGACCAATGCAAAGTATTGATTGAAGATTGTCTGAATGCACACACACACATTACATCCATGGTCCCGAATGGGCTCTGCGCTTTCCTTAGGTATTCTCTCACTCTCAATATATTCAAAAACCCCTTTGGATGAAAATTGGGCTTTTTCCTTTAAAAGCTGTTCCTATTTTTGTTGCTATGTTTCAGGCACTCAGGCTGTAGATAATTCACCATCCTTCCAGCATGAATCTGGTCAGTAAGATTGTCCATGGGAGGCATCACATTCCAATTATGGGCACTTTGTAATTGTGTGGCCGCACCAGAAAGCACCAGAATGCCCTTCAAAAATTTGTAACTAGTATCACTAAATCAACACAGAGTCCAAGTATCCTGACACAAAAAGAGAGATTTGCATTTTTATAGCAGCCTTTATTATCCCAATACCCTTTACTCCCTATGAAGTGCAATTGAAGAGAGTTATTCACACACAGTGAGCTCCCATGAACCAGTGTAACATCTGGATGTTTTTAGTGATGTTGGTTGAGGGATAAGAATATTCAGTTTGGATAAGATCAATACTCCAGTGAGAAAACTCCAGTTTCTGTTGGAAACAGTGACCTGAGGAGGGACATGGGCCTCAGTTTAATAACGCAGGCAAAAGAGAAAAGCTTCTCCAACAGTGCAACACACCCTCAAACTTCACTGGAGTATCAGGCTAGAATTTTGCATTTCTCTGGAGTGAGTTTTTTTTTATTCATTCACAGGATGTGAATGGACCTGGCTGGACCAGCATTTATTGTCCATCCCTAATTGCTCAGAGGGCAGTTATGAGTAAACCACATTTATTGTGGGTCTGGAGTGCACATGTAGGCCGGAGCAGATAAGGATGGCAGTTTCCTTACTTAGAACATAGAGCAGTACAGCACAGTACAGGCCCTTCAGCCCACGATGTTGTGCCAAACTTTTACCCAAAACCTAAGGTCTATATAAACTTCACTGCTACCTTTTACTATCATCCATATGCCTATCTAATAGCCGCTTAAATGCCCCTTATGAGGCCGACTCCACTACCCTCTCCGCCAATGCATTCCACGCCCCTACCATTCCCTGAGTAAAGAACCTATCTCTGACGTCTCCCTGATATCTACCTCCTTTCACTTTAAAACTATGTACCCTCGTAAGAGCTACCTCCACCCTAGGAAAAAGTCTCTGGCAGTCTACTCTATCTATACCTCTGATCGTTCTGTACACCTCTATAAAGTCACCTCTCATCCTTCGTCGTTCTAAAGAGAAAAGCCCTAGCTCTCTCAACTTTTCCTTGTAAGACCTTCCCTCCATTCCAGGCAACATCCTGGTAAATCTCCTCTGCACCTTTTCCAACGCTTCAACATCTTTCCTGTAATGAGGTGACCAGAACTGGACACAATACTCCAGATGTGGCCGAACCAGGCTTTTGTATAGCTGGAGCATAACTTCACGGCTCTTGAACTCAATCCCTCTATTAATGAAAGCTAACACACCATACGCCTTCTTAACAACTCTATCCTCCTGGGTGGCAGCTTTCAGGGAACTGTGAACATGAACCCCAAGATCCCTCTGCTCCTCCATACTGCCAAGAATCTTTCTGTTAACCCTGTATTCTGCTTTCAAGTTTGTCCTTCCAAAATGAATCACCTCACACTTTTCAGCGTTAAACTCCATCTGCCACTTCTCAGCCCAGCTCTGCATCCTATCAATGTCCTTTTGTAACCTAGAACAGCCCTCTGCACTGTCCACAATGTGACCCACCTTTGTATCGTCTGCGAACTTGCTAATCCATCCTTCCACTCCTTCATCCAAATTGTTTTACAAAAATCACAACTAGAAGAGGACCCAGAACAGAGCGTTGTGGTACACCACTCATAACTGAGCACCATGGTGAACATTTTCCATCCACTACCACCCTTTGTCTTCTAAGAGTTAGCCAATTCTGAATCCAATCTGCCACGCTTCCCCCTATCCCATGCCTCTTTACCTTCTGCATGAGCCTACCATGGGGAGCCTTATCAAACGCCTTACTGAAATCCATGTATACCACATCCATTGCTCTACCTTCATCCACGTGTTTGATCACCTCTTCAAAGAATTCAGTAAGGTTTGTGAGGCATGATCTACCCCTCACAAATCCATGCTGACTATCACGAATCAAACTGTGCTTTTCCAAGTGATCATAAATCCTGTCTCTCAGAGCCCTTTCCAATAATTTGCCCACCACTGACGTAAGACTAACTGGTCTGTAATTTCCGGGGTTATCTCTGTTCACTTTTTTGAACAAGGGAATGACGTTTGCCTCTTTCCAATCTTCCGGCACTATACCCGTGGACAGTGAGGACGAAAAGATCATCGCCAAAGGCCCTGCGATCTCGTCCCTGGCTTTCCATAGAATCCTTGGATAAATCCCATGGCAGGCCCAGGGGACTGATCTATCTTCAACTTCCTCAGAATTCCTAGCACATCTTCTTTACTAACATCAACCTCCTCTAGCCTACCTGCCTGTTTCACAACGTCCTCCTCTACGACTAGGTCCCTCTCAGTTGTGAATACTGAAGAGAAGTATTCATTAAGGACTTCTCCTATCTCTTTAGGATCTGTGCACAAATTTCCTTTACAATCCTTGATCGGCCATACCCTTTCTCTGGTCATTCTCTTGTTCTGCACATACGTGTAAAAAGCCTTGGCGTTTTCCTGATCCTATCCGCTAAGGTTTTCTCATACCCCTTATAGCTCTCCTAAGCCCTTTCTTCAGCTCCTTCCTGGCTAACTTGTATCCCTCTAGAACCTTTTCCGTTCCTCTTTTCCTAAACCTTACATAAGCCTCCTTCTTTCTCTTAACCAGTCGTTCGACCTCTCTCGAGAACCATGGCTCCCTCACTCGACTGCATATTCTCTGCCTGCTAGGGACAAACATATCGAGCACATGCAGTATGCATTCCTTAAACAATCTCTACATTTCAATAGCGTTCTTCCCTGACAGCATCTGTTCCCAATTTATGTTACCCAGTTCTTGCCTAACTGAATTGTAATTACCCTTCCCCCAATTGTAAACTTTACCCTGCCGTATGTACCTATCCTTATCCATGACTATCATGAAAGAAACAGAGTTATGATCGCTACCGCCAAAATGGTCTCCTACCAACAGGTCTAACACTTGGCCCAGTTCGTTGTCAAGCACCAAATCCAAAGTGGCCTCTCCTCGTGTTGGTCTATCTATATAATCCTTCCTGAACGCAGTGGACAAAATCTGCTCCATCTGAACTATTACAACTAAAATGTTTCCAATCAATATTTGGAAAGTTGAAGTCACCCATGACTACAACCTTGTGACTTCTGCACCTTTCCAGTATCTGCCTCCCAATCCGCTCCTCTACTTCTCTGCAACTATTAGGGGGTCTGTAAAAAAACCCCAACAAAGTGACTGCTCCTTTCTTGTTCCTGACCTCAACCCAAACTGACTCTGTAGACATATCATTCTCGAACTGCCTTTCAGTAGCTGCTATACTCGCCCTGACTAGCAATGCCACTCCTGCACCTCTTTTTCCACCCTCCCTATTTCTTTTAAAGCATCCATTCCTCTCCCTGAGTTACCCAAGTTTCTGTAATGGCCACAACATCATAGTTCCAAGTACCGACCCATGGTCTAAGTTCATCCGCTTTATTTCTGATACTTCTTGCATTGAAGTATACACACCTCAAACCATCCCTGTGTTCGCAATTACGCTCCATCGACTGCATTTCTTTATAAACCACCTCACTCCCTGTTGTGTCTGTTGGAAGGCCGAATACCTCATCCTCTGAATTATAAATCCGGTTCCCTACCCCCTGCCAAACTAGTTTAAACCATCCCGTATAGCTCTATTAAACCTCCCTCCCAGGATATTTGTGCCCCACCGGTTCAGGTGCAACCCGTCCTTACTGTACAGGTCCCACCTTCCCCAGAAGGTGCTCCAATTATCCACATAATGGAAGCCCTCCCTTCTACACCAGCCCTGTAGCCACGTATTTAGCTGCACTCTCTCCCTATTTCTTACCTTGTTATCACGTGCGACTGGTAGTAATCTAGAGATAACTACCCTGTTTGTCCTGGACTTAAACTTCCAACCTAACTCCCTGTACTCGTTTTTCACATTCTCAGTCCTTTTTCTACCTATGTCATTGGTACCGATGTGTACCATGACTGCTGGTTGCTCACCCTCCCCCTTAAGGATCTTGAAGACACGATACGAGACATCACAGACCCTGGCACCCAGGAGGCAACATACCATCCTTTCATCTCGTTCGTGTGCACAGAACTGCCTGTCTGTGCTTCTTACTATTGAATCTCCCACTACAATTGCTCTCCTATTCTCCCCTCTTCCCTTCTTTGCCACAGGGTCAGGCTCAGTGCCAGAGACCTGTCCGCTATGGCCATTCCCCCAACAGTATCCAAAATGGTATACTTATTATTGAGGGGAACGGCCACATGGGATCCCTGCACTGTCTGCCTATTCCCTTTTCCCTTTCCTGACAGTCACCCAGCTACCTTTTTCCTGTACCTTGGGTGTGACCACCTCCTTATAACTCCTCTTTATCACCCCATCAGCCTCCCGAAAGATCCAGAGTTCATCCAGCTCCAGCTCCAGTTCCCTAACGCGGTTTTTGAGGAGCTGGAGTTGGGTGCACTTCTCGCAGGTGAAGTCAGAGGGGACACCAGCAGTGACCCTTACCTCCCACATCCTGCAAGAGGAGCATGCAACTGTCCTAGCTTCCATTCCCTCCACTCTAGATTTCCAGAAGAAGAATTAAAAGAAAGAAAGCCTCACCTCACAGAACCTCCACACAGTCTTTTTTGGTTAGAGGAGGAGGACGGGTGGGAGACATTACATGTGTAGTGCTTCGGATTTAGCCAATGCCCGAATTTATCTGTTTCTTCCTGGCTCGCGTTCCCCCCACACACCCGCCGCTGAAAGCAAGAGAGCTGCTTGCTGCACGAGGTAAGTTTTTATACAGGGAGAGACAAAAACCACCTTACCTTCCTGTTGGCACGCTGGCTCATGCTGCTGCCGCTGAAAACGAGAGGACATTAGTGAACCAGATGAGTTTTTCCTGACAACTGATAGTGGATTCATGGTCATCATTAGACTCTTAATTCTAGATATTTATTGAATTCAAATTCCACCATCTCCCATAGCAGGATTTGAACACAGGGTCTCAGACCATTACCTGGGGTGTCTGGATTAACAATCCACTAATAATACCACTAGGCCATTGCCTCCCCCAGTAGTCTTGAGTATATAGCCTCATGACTCAAAGGCAAGATTGGAGCTACAGTCAAGACTTACTGGCAAGTCTTTTCAGCGCTGTGGGTGAATTAACAATATAGATAGAACATAGGACAGTTGGACATTTACCCTCAATAAACAATGGAACAGCCAGACAGAGGAGGAGGGCTCAGGTATAGTGTGGTGGCTCTGAGACAGAGGCTCCAGATTTGAGTCCTGTTCCAGGTTCTGGTGGACAAGGAGCATTTGAGCATGGCATAGCAGAACAGGCTTATTGTCACCCTGTAAATATAATTGCCTGTAGCAGGGAGCAAGAATCAATATGTCTCCTGATCAGCCGCTGTTGCTGAAGGATGGTAACCCCTCAAGCTATAGCTATTAGTGACTTTGGGAAAGCTGGCCACAAAAACAGCATGTGCGTTGGGTCAGTCTAATGGACAGTAACCTTATTTGTTTAAAAGCAGCAGGCCTGAAATGATGAACAAAAACAGAAGTTGCTGGAAAAGCTCAGAAGATCTGGCAGCATCTGTGAAGAGAAATCAGAGTTAACGTTTCAGGTTCTGAGGAAGGGTAACCGGACCCAAAACGTTAACTGTAACTTTTATCTTCACAGATACTGCCAGACCTGCTGAGCTTTTCCAGAAACTTCTGCTTTTGTCCCTGATTTACAGCATCCACAGTTCTTTGGTCTTTACTTAGGCCTGAAATGACGCTGATTCCAGATGCTCAGCTCAGGCTAAGATAGGATCGGGCTTTACTCTCTGCACTGGAGCTACCAACAGGTTCCCCTCACTTCATAGGGTAGGTTCCCTAGAGGCCATCTATCTGCTTGATCTTTGTTCGTGAATACATCTGACCCTTTCCCTAACCTTCTGTGCACTTCTGCCTGAGGGATCTGTGCCTGTGAAGTTACATTGAATCCTGGCAGCAATATTGAAAGCAATCATCTTTCTGGCTAATTGTGGTAACCCGATAAGTGTGAAGCCCCGTCCAATGGCTCAGAGGCTTCTAGGGAGCTGCTCAAGCAGCAAGAGACAGCGAACATTTTTCACATTCAATGTGAAAATGATCCAAATGCTTTGTGGGATGTATTTCGTGCTGTGTTAATAATGCTTTCTGGAGGAATCCTCTAAACTGTTTACTCTGCTGGCCTGGGCCAAGCTGCCTCTCTCAGACAGATGCTACAGCTGGAAAGCATCCAAGTAAAATGTTGCAAGGGCTATGGGAGGGTTTCTGTGTAAAGGACAAGTACGTGGAGAAGTGCATAAGGAAGAGTGGTAGGAAGGAGTTACGTTAAGAATGTGGAATGGTGATTGAATACAAAAGCTGGAGGAGGGAAGAATATATAACTACAGAGCAAACACCTCAAAGAGCAAATACAAGACAACAGTGATATTCATAGAATCCCTACAGTGTGGAAGTAAGCCATTCAGCCCAAAAGTACACATTGACACTCTGAAGAGCATTCCACCCAGGCTCCCCCACCCTATCCCTCTGCATTTCCCATAGCTAACCCACCTAGCCTGCACATCCCTGCATACTATGGGTAATTTAGCATGGCCAATCCACCCTAACCTGCACATCTTTGGACTGTGGGAGGAAATCTGAACAGACACAGAGAGAATGTGCAAACTTCACACAGGCAATTGCAGAAGGCTAGAATCAATCTCAGGTGCCTGGCACTGTGAGACAGCAGGGCTAACCAGTCACCACTGAACCACTGCGCTGCCCTGTGTAGCAAGAGCCAACAAGTAGCAAACGAGGTGATTCTTGGATAATCTGTGACTGTGATTTTGTTTAAATATTGTTCAGGCCACTGTAAAGAACTCAAAACATCAAACAGCCAATTAATTCTCCTCTTCAAGTGTAGTCACTGTCAAAATGTCATAGGTCAATTTATCTTTTGTTCTTTCACAGGATGTGGGGTTACCAAAAGATTGTTGCCCATCGTGAGTCGGCTTGCTTAGCCATTTCAGAAGGTAATTAACAGTCAATCGTATTGCTATGGGTCTGGAGTTACATGTAGGCCAGACCAGGTAAGGATAGCAGATTTCCTTCCTGGAAGGGCTTTAATGAACTGAATGGGGCTTAATGACAATTGATGATCATTTGTAGGGTCAAGCTTTTCAATTCCAGATTTATGAATTGAATTAAATTCTATCAGTTGATATGGTGGGGTTTGAAACTATGAACTTCCCCATAATGTTTGATTGGATTACTAGTCCAGTGGCATTATCATGTATGCTCAGCCTCAATGCTTGAACTCAGAGGCAACAAGCTCATACACACAGTCATGTGTTAATGACTTCATTGATCGAAAAGACACACATTGCTGAAGCTTGTCATCTTACACTCATCAGGATACTTTGCAAACATGCCAATTCAAGGGGAAAACAGTCTTGCAAACAGTCCTGATGAATGCTAGGTGACACTTCAACAAAATATGTCCTTTAACAATAATATGCAAGTTCTATACTAGAAAACAACTATCTTTAATGATAATTGACGAATAAATAGAGAGAATATTCATGGTCTTCTTTGAAATAGTGCTATGGGATTTTTGAGGTCCACCTGAGGGGTGCTCAGATGAATGTCCCAACTAAAAGACACCACATCTGACCATGCAGCAGTCCCTCACTGCTGCACTGACTTGGCTGGATAAAGGTTGTGTGCGGGGGTGGCATGGTGGCTCAGTGGTTAGCACTGCAGCTTCACAGCGCCAGGGACCTGGGTTTGATTCCACCCTCAGGTGACTATGTGTGGAGTTTTCACAGTCTTCCCATGTCTGTGTGGGTTTTCTTCCACAGTCCCAAGATGTGCAGGTTAGGGTGGATTGGCTATGCTAAAGTGTCTAGGGATGTGCAAGCTAGGTGGATTAGCCATGGTAAATATAGGGTGGGGCAGTGGGAAGTTTATCAGAGGGTTGGTGTGCACCTGATGGGCCAAATTGCCTGCTTCCACACTCTTGGGATTCTATGAGATCTTTGGAGTAGAATCTGAATCTGTAGTTCTTAAAGTGAATCATATAGGAAGCAATCCTCATTGCTGTGATCACACATTCAGCAAGAGTTTTAAGAAACTCATTCAAATGCTTGTTCCTTTTTTATTAACATTGCTTGTGTCTTTGTTTTCTTACTATTAAGTATTTACATGAATAGAAATAATTATTATAATACTGGCAAAACGCCTCTGCACCAACTGCTGGGAACAGATACACTCTCACTACTGAATACACATTGAAAATTGTAATTAAACCATTTGTGTGGGATGTAAGTCACTGAATACATTTGTGTAATTTAGGAATTTATTCAGGCATGTTCCATTCTTTGTCTCAACCCTCTTATCTTATTGGTACAATAAATATCTCACACTTCACACTATCCCACTCCCCTTTATCTTTCCTTTATTTGGATCAAGGCTGTAGAGTGTCGTCCCTAACTCAGTTTGGGTTCAGCCAGGGCCACTCAGCTCCTGACCTCGTTACAACCTTGGTTTAAATGAGGACAAAAGAGCTGAATTTCAGAGATGAGGTGAGAGTGACAGCCCTTAACATCAAGGCTGCGTTTGACCAAATATGGCACCAAGGAGCCCTAGCGTAATTGGGATCAGTGAGTATCAGGGGAAAATTCACTGCTGGTTGTAGTCATATCTGGCACATAGAAATATAGAAACAAAAACAGAAGTTGCTGGAAAAACTTAGGAGGTCTGGCAGCTTCTGTGGAGAGAAATCAGAGTTAATGTTTTGGGTCTGGTGACCCTTCTTCAGAACATAGAAGACTGGTGTGGTTGTTGGAGGTCAGTCATCTCAGTCCCAAGACATGTCTGCAGCAGTTCTTCAGGGCAGTGTCTTAGGCCCAACATTTTCAGCTGCTTCAGCAATGACCTTCCCTCCATCATAAGGTCAGAAGTAGGATGTTCACTGATGATTGCACAATGTTCAGCATCATTCACTGTCTGCTATAAACTTTCACTTTATCCTTTTTAACAACCATACCTTTTGAAGGAGAAAGTTCTAGAATCACACAGCCTTCAGAAAGTTAAAAAAAACTTCAGGTCAGCCCTAAAAGGATCATTGTTAATTTTAAAACAGTACCCCTTTAGACTGTCTCACAAAATGGAACATCCTTCCCACATCCACCTTCTCAAGCCATTTCTTTCAGGGGATGTGGGTGTCACTGGCGAGGTCAGAATTTGTTGCCCATACCTAATTGCCCTTGAACTGAGTGGCTTGCTTGGCCATTTCAGAGGGCAGTAAAAAGTCGACCACATTGCTGCGGACCTGGAGTCACATTTAGCCCAGACCAGGTAAGGATGGCAGCTTTCCTTCCCTGAAGGGCATAAGTGAACTAGATGGGTTTTTAACAACAATTGATGATGGTTTTGTGGTCATCCTTACTGACAATAGCTCCCTTTTTGCAGATTTTATTAATCAAATTTAAATTCCACCAGGTGTTAACAACCCTATTTGAGCTCATATTCCTGGTCTGGTGATGTTACCACGCAGCCACAACTTGAAAAGTTGCGGTTGCTTGAATATTTTTTAATCTATCTTTCTGTATCTTGTTTATGTTTTGTCCAACTGCCTTCCATCCATGAGACCATAGGAGCAGAATTAGGCCATTCAGCCCCTTGAGTCTTTTCCACCAGTCTGATACCATGGCTGATATGTTTCTCAACCCTGGTCCCCTGCCTTCTCCTCATAACGTTTGATCCCCTTACTCATCAAGAACCTATCTGTTTCTGTCCTAACTATGCTCAATGACTTGGCTTCCACAGCCCTCTGCAGCAATGAGTTTCACAGATTCACCACCCGCTGGCTGAAGAAATTCCTCCTCATCCTCAAAAATAGAAAGACCATAGAATGATGCAGCTGGGAATGCGGCCATTTGGTCCATCATGCCTGCACTGGCTCTTTGGTGGAAGTCTGCAATTAGTCACACGACCCCTTCCTCACAGCCCTGTAAAGATTATATTTTTAACAATTCTCCATCTTTTTAACTTTTTAAGTTATCATTGAACTTGCTGCCATTGTCCCTTCAAGCAGGCATTCCCGATCAAGACTTGACAAAATTTCATGAAATGTTTCTTCAAAATGCCACAGATTCTTGCACCTGTGCCTCTCGGAGAAAGAGGGAAAAGTGCTGAGACAAGGGTACAATGTATGGAGAGTTCCCAGCTCTGGAGGCTGAGGCTAAATTAGTCGTAGCCCACACAATTGAATATATTTTATAAATGAATCAGCAGAATGACTTAAATTTATTCAACAGTCTGCACCCCCACGTAACGGGTGAGAAAGGAATTCATTTGTCTGATGAGCAAAATAAGCTGCATTTACATAGCGCCTTTCACACCAAATGTTTTACCACCAATGAGGGGCTTTTGGACATGCAAACTAGCAGTAGGAGTAGACCACCCAGCCCTGTGAACCTGTTCCACATCCAATAAGACCATGGCTGATCTGATTACTCTGCCTACCTCTGTTAACCTTTTGCCCTCTTTCCGGTCAAGAATCTATTAACCACTGCCTTCAAATACTCTGCTTGCGCCGTTCTTAGGGGAAGAGAATCCCAAAGACTTATGATCACCTGTGAGAAACAAAATCTTCTTATTTCCATCTTCAGCAGTTGTTCTGCAATGTCCATCATAGGTTCTTTCTTTGTCGCTGCTAGTTGTGAAACTTGGGCGTGTGGTTCTGTTGATTGTAGAGGATTATAGTACCCCTACAGTGCGGAAACAGGCCCTTCGGCCCAGCAAGTCCACACCAACCCTCAGAGCATCCCACCCAGACCCATCCCCCTATAACCCACCTCACCTGCACATCTCTGAACACTACAGGGCAATTTAGCATGGCCAATCCACCCTAACCTGCACATCTTTGGACCATGGGAGGAAACCCACGCAGACACGGGGAAAACGTGCAAACTTCACACAGACAGTCATCCGAGGGTGGAATCGAACCGGAGGCCCTCGTGCTGTGAGGCTAACCACTGAGCCACTGTGCTGCCCTCAGAAGGAAGGGTCACTGGACCCAAAACATTAACTCTGTTTTTTCCTTCACAAATGTTGCCAGACCTGCCGAGCTTTTCCAGCAACTTCTGTTTTTGTTCCTGATTCACATCATCCGCAGTTCTTTAGGTTAGAGTCATTGTTGAAGCTAAGATGTTTCTCCTTAGGGCAAAGATGTTTAAGGATTGCTTTGATCAAAGCTTTCAATGTCATGAATGGTTTTAGTAGAGTAAATAAAAAGGAGTTATTTACACTGGTAGATGGGAAGGTAATTAGTGGTTACGGATTTAAGATAATTGACAAAAGAAAGAATGGGGAATGAGGAAAGATTTTTTTTCATGAAGCTTGCTGTTGCAGTTGTGGATTATTTTAACACATTCTTGGATCATGAGTGTTGTTGGCAAGGTCAGCACTTATTACATATCCTTCATTCTTTTGGAAAAGAACCGATGTGGCCTATATCATGTCGTGCTTTGAAAGTAGGAGTGCTGGGGTTTTGAACCAGCGACACTGAAGGAATGGTGACATATTTCTAAATCTGGATGGTGAGTGGCTTGGAGGAAACCTTGTAGGTGATGTTTTTCCCATGTATCTGTTGCCCTTGTCCTTCCAGATGATAAAGTTTGTGGGTTTGGCAAGTGCTGTCAATTGAGCCTTGGTGAATTGTTTCAGGGCATCTTGTAGATGGCACACACTGCTACTGCTGCTGCTGCCATCTTATAGATAGTACACACCGCTGCTGAGTGTGGGTGATGGAGGGAGTGAATGTTGAAAGTGCTGGATGGGCTGCCAATCAAACACCTCAATGGGAGTTTGGAAGGTGCCATCGACTACAACGCTTGGAAGGATTTCAGCAAGCAGATTCAATTGTAGTTTTCCAAAGGATACTGGATAACTACTTGAAGGAAGAAGGAAGAAAATTGGAGGTCAATGATGGGGAAAAAACAGAATGAATGGGACTGATTGGAGAGCTCTTTCAAAATATCTGCATAGACACAACGGGCCATATGGCCTCTTTCTCTTTGTGCTGAGTCCCATGATACCAGAGATCCGGTCAGAATTTGGAAAATGATGAGACAGCCTCATACGCCAGTCAGAAGGTTTATCAAAAACCCTCTGAAGGTTTGCAGCTGCGCTGTGAAAAGAGGTTTGCGAGCAGTTGTTTTCCCAAAGCAGGGCCTGGTTCCCACGGAGAACAAGAGAGAAAGGGAGCAACACACTCCAGAGCCAGTTCCTGCGCAACTACAGACTCTGGATCCTGTCACACTATTTACAATTAAAGTGATTTAAGGCTTCATCGAACCCTGGGGAGCTGCAATTTCTCACCATTAATAGAGCAGCCTCACTGATAAATCTTGCTAAAGTGCATGATTAAAAATTGCAGGCTTCCCCCTTCGCTTCATTATGGGCACTGTGCACACATATAAACTGTCCATAAGTTAATTTAAGCAGCTGAAGGTTAATGGCAAAGTCTCCATAACAGGATAAAACGTTTATGATTGTAAGAACGTTTGCCTGTCAGCTTAATATTAAGCATTGGCTTTGCTCTCAAATCTATAAGAATTTATTGCCTGTGACAAATGTTTAGCTTTATGCATCTTCCAGTATTCCTGCTGCTGCCATAAAGCATTGTTAACCCACTCACTTCAAAGGGGTCACTGGAACAATGGATGGAGACTGATATTACAGAGAATGACCATTCGACCCATCTTGACCTTCCCATGATCCTCTTCCCAACCATCTTCATCTCGTCTTATCAACATAAGCTGCGATCCCTTACACTCTTGCATATTCATCTAGTTTCTTCTTAAAGGCAACCAAGCTGTTCATCCTAACACCACCATGTCACCATGGGCAGCACAGTGGCTCACTGGTTAGCCATGCTGTGCCAAGGACCCGGGTTTAATTCCAGCCTCGAGCGACTATCTGTGTGGAGTTTGCACATTACCTCCTTGTGTCTGCGTGGGTTTTCTCTGGGTGGTCTGGTTTCCTCCCACGGACCAGAGATTAGGTTAGGTGGATCAGCCGCGCTAAATTGCCCATATTGTCTAGGGATGTGCAGACTAGATGGGTTAGCTATGGAAAATGTGGGGTAACAGGGGTAGGGTGGGGTTGTGGGTCTGGGTGGGATACGCATTGGAGGATTGGTGTGGACTCGATGGGTTGAATGGCCTGCTTCCACACTGTAGGGATTCTATGAATCTATAATACAGCAGCTTAAAAAAGCAGCTCAACGCACTGCTTCCTCAATAGCAACTAGTGTTGGACGTCAACGAGAGGCCAAAAGGAATATGACAATCACTAATAAATCCCGCACAAAATTCAAAGAAATTTATTTACACGTGCAGTATCTGGAATATGGAACTCACTCCCTCAGGGCTTAGTTTTCCTTCACTCTTTCACAGGATGTGTGGTCACCTCTCTGTGCTGGAGATCCCAAATCCATGTCAAAATTAAGAAAAATCCCTAGTCTTTGCAGGAGTGAGTTCCACATTCTAAACACTCTCTGAATAAAGAAATTTCTCCTGAATTTTCTGCTGGATTTATATGTGACTTCCTTATACTTTTTGACCTCTGGTTTTAGATTCTGTCACAAGTGGAAATATGTTCTCCTTGTCTACGTTGCTGAATCTTTCTATAAACTTGGTGTCCTTTCTCAGTCAAGGAGGCATGGTCAGTAAATTTGAGGATGACGTCAAAATTGGTGGTACAGTGGACAATGAAGAAGGTTACTAAGAGTACAACAGGATCTTGATCAACTGGGCCAATGGGCTGACGAATGACAGATGGAGTTTAATTCAGATAAACATGAGGTGTTGCTTTTTGGTTAGACAAACCAGGGCAGGACATACACAGTTAATGATAGGGGCCTGGGGTGTGCTGTTGAACAGAGACACGTAGGGGTGCAGATACATAGTTCCTGGAAAGCAGAGTCACAGGTAGACAGGGTGGTGAAGAAGGCATTTGGCACACTTGCCTTCACTGGTCAGAACACTGAATACAGGAGTTGGGATATCATGTTACAACTGTGCAAGACATTGATAAGGCCACGTTTGGAGTACTGCGTACAAGTTTGGTTGCAAAGAACATTTGGAAGGGTACACGGATAGGAAAGGTTTAGAGGGATATGGGCCAAATGCAGGCAAGTGGGACTAGTTCAGTTTAGGAAACCTGATTGGCATAGACGAGTTGTGCCGAAGACCCTGTTTCATGTGGTATAACTCTATGACTCTAAGCCCAGTAAATAGCTGCCACAGGGAATGTGAATGTGGATTCCCAAAATTTTCAAAATTTCCCTTCTTCCAGCCACTGACTTGACCCACCCCCATGACCCTCAACATGAGTAACTCAAGATATGATGAGAAAAAGCAAAAATGCAGCAATACTGGAAATCTGAAACATACAGAGGCTGCTGGAGAAGCTCAGCAGCATCTGTGGAGAGAGAAACAGAGTTAACGTTTCGAGTCTGATATGACTCTTCTTCAGAATGTCACACTTCTGCAAAGACTCAGTTGATGTGTGTGTCGCCCAGTATAGTCTCTGAAGGTTGCTCAGGTCCACAGTTGAAAGGCTTGAGGAGGAAATGGTAGCATCATCTATTGACTGGCAGGTATCACCATGGCGATCAGAGGCTATGGCAACTTGACTACAACAACTGTTGATGATTACTTCATCTGTGACAATTGTGGCAGAACCTGCTTCTCAACTCTTCAGCCCATTAGCTAAACACGCGCCATGTGAACCTCCCTGTTGATGTTGAGTTTTCTGGATGTCTGCCATCTTAAGTGAACAGAAAAATCCTAAAGGCCTCGACCATGTCAATCGCTCATGGTACGTTCACTTTCACTGTCTCACACATGAGGAAGAGTCACTGGGGCTGAAGTACCAGAGGGATCTCCTACACTACTGTAACTTCAAGTTGATAAATATCAGACCTGGCAAGGAAATAACTGGACGCACGAGATTTATTTAAAATTAGGAGTTCTCATAAAACTCACAATTTCTGCCCCTGGTTTCTGAAGCTGGGAAGAATTTTTAGTTGGTTACAGGAGCAGAACCAGGATCATACTGACCTCAAGAATGTTCAACAGCTGACCTCCCATCCTCCATGACTACAACTGATAATTCACAAGAGAACAGCTGAAGATCCTGCTATACAGTGCATATCAACACTGCCCCAAATCAGCTTGTCCCTGTTTGTTCATGCAGCACTGCTGATACAGTCCAGTCAAGACTTACATTCCAATGGCACATGTCCCTTAAGCTGTCAGACTTATTTCTAATTGTCAAGGCATACAGAAGTTCACGCTTTCCCAGGAATAGTTGTCCTTTATAATCAGTTCTGGGGAGCGGAAACTACTTTTTTAGCCCCAGCAAATTTTCACTGCATGGGAAATACTATTTTTTACTCCTTCCCTTTTGATGCATCTTGTGATGCGGCAGGTAGTGTCCGTGCCTCTGAGCCTAAAGCACCGGGTTCTCGTCCCATTCCTTTAAAATATTTCTTCATGGGATGTGGGTGTTGCTGGCTAGGCCAGTATTTATTGCCCAGAGGGCAGTTGAGAGTCAACCACGTTGCTGTGGGTCTGGAGTCACGTGTAGGGCAGACTGAATAAGGATGGAAAAGGGCAATGTGTTCATAATGCTCCCAAACAGGCTGAGTGTCAATCTGCAAACACTTCCCACACACACCAATGGTGGGCAGTAAAAATGCGAGAGATTCTTGGTCAGCCATGTGATGGAAAGAAGTTTGGAGCCTCCATCTTCATTCACATTGCTCCAAACTGCAACATGAAGGTGAAAGTGTGCATTGCCACAGAAACTTCAGACAATAAGATATAGGAGCAGGAGTAGGCCATTCAGCCCATTCAGCCCATTGAGACTGCTCTGCCATTTAATTGGATCATGGCTGATCCAATAACCCGAAACTGCACTTTCCTGCCTAAAATCTGTCAGTTTTATTTAAAGAATTCCTACAGTGTGGAAACAGGCCGTTCCTCCCTTTCAGACTCAAACCCTACATTTCCTATGGCTAACCCACCTAGCCTGCACACCTGTGGACAATTTAGCATAGCCAACCCACCTGAACTGTACATCTTTGGACTGTGGGAGGAAACCTGCACAGGCACAGGGAGAATATGCAAACTCTACACAGACAGTCATCCAAGGGTGGAATTGAACCCAAAACCCTCAAACTGTGAGGCAGCAGTGCTAGCCACTGAGCCACTGTGCCACCTTCTTGAATATATTTAATGACCTGGCCTTAACACACCATTGTAGTAAAGAATTCCACAGATTGACCACTCTTTGAAAGAAAACATTCCTCCTCAATTCTGCCTTAAATGTGCACCGCCTTATTGTGAGATTATGATGTCTGGTCCTACACTCTCTAGCGAGGGGAAGTAACATCTCTGCATCTAATCTTGACTTGGCCTGGATGAACTGTATCACAGCAGCACCACATGAAGTGGCCCATAATGAGATAGTGATTTTGTAGGTTCCACAAGGCATTTGGATCTCCAGCCCAGGTGCCCAGAACATGTGACACAAGAAGAGGCCAATTTTCCCAACTTGTCAATGATGGTGTTGTGCACTCCACTCAACTACTCATTGCCCCTATATTATTCTCTGATATGTTGGCGTGGTTTCCTTTTGAAGTCATCTATGCCATTTGACCCCAACCATTTCCTGTGATTTTATACTCTAACTGCTCTCTGAATGAAGTTCTGTGGAGTAATTATCTTAAATTTATCGCCCCTAGTTTTGGATTCTCCCACAAATAGGCCCATTCCCTTCATGTTGAAACCAACCAATCTATTCATAATTTTAATGGCAGCAGTCAGGTCACCTCCAAGTCTCTTTTCCAAAGCAAAGAAGCTCCAATCTGTTCAATTAGTCCTGACAGCTGTAGTCTCTCCAGCCTAGTGTCATCCGTGGCACATCCCCTGTTTTTTGCAGTTTCACCAGTGTGTCTGTGTCCATTTTATGATGTACGGACCAGAAGTGTGTACACTGTTCCAAATGTGGCCTTGTTTCCTGAATTTTGGCAGGTTGTTATGCTAATCCGTCAGAGCCAATAGCACTGCTGTTTTTATGTGGGGGGGTCACACGTTTGCATTAGGACAGTAATGGGGATTGGAAATCGTGGCTAGTTTCCCCATTGTTGTTGCAGGATGAAAGTTTGGGTGTGCCCTATCCAAAAGCATCGGTTTTCAAATTTGGTCTTGGAATTTGAGCAAGGCAGGTGTCTAGTGTCCATCCCTAAGTGTCCTTCAGAAAGATACATTAAGGTGTCTAGTTGAAACCACTGCAGTGGTGAAGGTACACCCTCGCTGATGTGAGGTCAGAGCTACCAGCATGTTGACACTGCGATGATATCAGGGAGGCTAATATGTACCCAGGTAAGGATGGTGCAGGATCCAGGTGGCTGCTTGGAGGTGGTAGCATTACCACGTTGCAATTTCACCCCCCCCCCCTTCTTTGGTGGAGAAGGTCATGGATTTGGGAGGCCTTGTCAGCTGCTTTGAAGAAGCTTTGCAACATTGGACTGCAGCATTTCAAGAAGGCGGCTCATCCCCACCTTCTCAAGGGTAACTAGGGATAAGCAGTAAGTGCCAGCTTTGCCAGTGATGCCCACATCACAAGACTGATTTATGAAAGAAATGAAGTGGTGCTGACAGTAATTGTCATGTTTTGAGATTATGTCCTCATGTTTTTTGTGAACTCTAGCTAAACTAGGTAACTCTTTTCTTAAATTCATTCACGGGGCATGGTAATTGTTGGCTTGGCCAGCATTTATTGTCTATCCCTAGTTGCCTTTTTGAATTTCAATGCGCTTAGGGAGGGAATTCCAGGATTCTGACCTAAAGACAGTGAAGGAACAGTAGTATATTTCCCAGTCAAGATGGTGAGTGGCTTGGAGGGGAACTTGGAGGTGGCTGCTCTGTCATGTAATGAAATTTGAATCTACATTTGGAATAATTCAATATATTTTCTGACCAGTACAGTTTTGACGTGTGCCTGGACTTATCGTAGAGTTTTCTTTGAGCATTTTCTTTATACTTCCCAGACCTCACAGGAAGATGCTGCCAGACCTGCTGAGTTTCTGCAGCATTGTCTATGTTTGTCTCGTGGTAAGCAACATTTCTCTAACTGCCCTTCTGTCTGGAAGCTGTGTGTATGTCATCCTCTCGGTCTCATTATTATAAATATTAACCCATATCTCTACAACCACATCTTTACTGGCATCTCAGTTACTATCAGACAAAAATGGAACAAAACCTGGAAATACATTTGGAATAATGTGATGCATATTCTGACTGGTACAGTATTGATCTGAAAGAGTTTCACAGCAAATACTTTTCTTAGCTTTGGCCATGCTAATTATCTTTTTTAAAGAATCCCTACAGTGTGGAAACAGGCCCTTCAGCCCAACAAGTCCACACTGACCCTTGGAACATCCCACCCAGACCCATCCCCCTATAATGCACACACCCCTGAACACTATGGGCAATTTAGCATGGCCAATCCACCTAGCCTGCACATCTTTGGACTGTGGGAGGAAACCAGAGCACCTGGAGGAAACCCATGCAGACATGGGGAGAATGTGCAAACTCCACACAGACAGCCACCTGGGGCTGGAATTGAACCCAGGAGCCTGGCACTGTGAGGCTGCAGTGCTAACCACTGAGCCACTGTGCCACCATCTATGGGGCAAAGACTTAAATAGAAAACCATTGTTATTTTTTCTATCTGCTACTTGTTATTGTAGTGATTGTAATGAGGTCAGCTAAGTGGACCTCGTAGAATATGAGTTCCCTGACTGGGGCTGTTAATCTGGTCCAATCAGGAAGCCCTGGCTGACAGATATAAACAAGAGTGTCAGAGGTTCTGTTCACTCTGAGAGCTGGCTCTGAGGGAGCTCAGTGTCAAGGACTCTCCACGTGTAAATAAACAGTGACTTGGTGATAGAATACCAGCCTCTGTGGTGTTATTTCAGTAGTGTAGTGGACCCTCGTGAAGTTTTGGAGAAAGGTAGAAAAAACATTAATTTTACCATTACTAATGCTCTGAAACTGCCAAAATTGTGTTAACTAACTAAATAAGAAATTTACAGTAACAATCAGACATTGGAAGTTTTAGCAGAATCTAAACTTTATAAATAGCGAGGCTTTAGAGCAATTTAGCAATGATGGCTCACCCCTCGCGACTCCTCAAAGCCTGTCCCTAAGGTTTTAGAGTAGATTTATAGCTCAGGTTGTGGATGTTGAGGTTGGTTGGCTTGCCAAGCTGGTTCGTTGTTCGCAGACGTTTCGTTACCGTGCTGGGTAACATCATCAGCGCAGCCTCCGATGAAGCTGTTCACCACCTGCAAGGTGCAAGTCAGGAGTGTGACGGAACATGCTGCAATTGCCTGTACAGCTTTCACCAACGCTCAGAAAACACAACCATATCTAGAAAAAAACTCAGTTTCAACTACACCCCGTCCACCACCTTAAACAATCCCTCCATCCATGACAGGCGTATACCATGTGTACCATCTACAAGTATACCATGTGTACCATCTACAAGTATACCATGTGTACCATCTACAAGCCTCACTGCAGCAAATTCTCAAATTGTGTCCTTGTGAGTGACGTTCCCAAAAAGTTGTGCAGTCACTTGGAGATTCCATCCATGCCGATCGGTATGCCAACACATTGATAAGTGGGGCCTCACCATTAGATATTGAGAGCCTAAGCTCAGTAATTCCCACCGTTGCTCCTTCATTTCCCTCCTTTAGTTATTCCTTGTAATGGAGCTCTTCGACCAGGATTTTGACTGTATGCCCTCATATCATCTTTTATGGCTCAGTGTCATATTTTACCATACACCTGTCAACAACTTTGGGTTATTTTGTTACATTAAAGGTGCTATATTAATAATTATTGTATTGTGTGTGATTTGGAGGGGAACTTGCAGGTGAAGATGCTCCCACATGTGTCTGCTGGCCTTGTCCTTTGAGGTGGTTAAGGTCACAGGTTTGGAAGGTGCTGTTGATTGAGCCTTGGTAAGTTACTGCAGTGAGGCTTGTAGATTATCTACATTGCAATTATGGTACTCCTGTCATGGAATAGAGAGGGGACAAGCTATGGATGGCTTCGAATACAAGCATAAGCATTTTAAACCCACAATGGTACTGGACCAGGAGCTAATGTAGTTGTAGTTGGGGCAGGGAATGGCCTACTGGTGTTATTGCTAGACTGTTAAGCCAGAGTATAATGTTCTGGGGACTCACGTTCAATTCCCACCATGGCAAATAGTGGTGTATGAATTTAATACATCATGGTAACCTCAGCTGGTGTGGGAATTGTATCCTGGTGCCTCTCCCTGTATTCCTCCCTGTACACCTCACTTCTCTGCGGGAGGCTGGTTTCCTTTCTGTCCATTGGGATTGGCTGAAGGTCATCATGCCAGATCACCAATTGACACCTCTGCCAAAAAGCAAGGAACCAAAAACAAAGTGAAGGACAGGTTTCCAAATACACACATGCACACACAAATACACAGACATACATACACAAACACACAGAGGTACAAAGACCTGCACATACATGCACACGTGCAGAATCTGTAGGAGAGTTTGTAAATTATGATAAAAGTTCATTTATTTTAACCTAAGTGAGCCTAACTCATGAATTAACTCATTCCTTTTCGACAGCTGGATATTATTAAATTGTAAAAATTCTCAGCGGTTAAGGCTCATGTGAGTTAACGGTGAATATGTTGAGTGTAGCTAGATGTAGTTCGTGCACTATATCTGATAACTGACAGGAAAAGTACTTTGAACAGTGCTATGCTTATCAGATAAGACTGAAGGAGGCACTTTCATTCCTTACGTGTGTTATGAGCAGGCTGAGGACATGTAGAGCATTTTCTGTGCCCAGTCAGCTATGTAGGTGTCAGCTTGACTTAATGATGACACTCACACTTCTAAGCCACAAGGTTGTGGGTTCAAACGCCGCATTAGAAACTCGAGAGTGTAAGCCAGGACAGGCAAGTCAATGCAGTTACAAGGGGAGTGCAGCACATTGTCAGGTCACATCTTTTAGCTCGGATGTTAAACCTGGGCCCCTATTTGCCCTCTCAGGTGGATATAAAAGATTTCAAGGGCCAATATTCAAAGATCCTCCAACATGAATTTCTCAACCAGCATCAGCATCAGGTCATTTATTTGTGGGAGCTTGCTGTGTGAAAATTAGCTGCAGTGTTAGCTGACTCTGTAATACTTCATGAGGGATTAATTGGCTGTGAATTGGGTTGAGTCATGAATGCAATTTCATTACTAGCTTGCAAAGTATGCCACTTATTTTCTTTTTCTAAATTTGCTTTCTTGACATTTATTTTTAGCTGTAATGTGTGTGTTTACAAACACCTTTAACCGTCATGGAAGTGACTTCATCCAATTCTTTACCACTGAGACTATTCCATTGGGTCACAGGGTCCCTTTTCAAAGTGAGGACCATAAATCAAAGCATTAACAACAAATGTGAAGTTAAATATGCATCCTTCCTTCCTCACCAAGTACTTTGATTACCATGCTTATCCTCACCCAAAGAGATGTCAATCATGTCAGATTTCAGGAGACTTCACACAGATATCCCCAACCCTTACTCAAATAGCGCAGTCCTCCCAGGGTAACGCATTTTCTGAAAGAGATATTTGCAAAAGCTTCTTGTCCTGCCATCATCAGGACCCATGCAAGAATGCCAAACTTCAGACCCTCTCAACAATTTATACTGCAAGAAGAAACAGCTGATTGGTCAGCAAGCTGAATATGATTGGAGAAGATATTGCTGGAAAAGCATGTCTCTGTGTTTTCAGTAGTATTCATGTTCTGTCCTGCCAAATGGCTATATACACTTTGTCTCCTGTTTTTCCTGCCCTCCCTATGCTACTAACCCTTAGGACAGTGGAGAATAAAATTGGGTGAGCTGTTATGACAGTGTCATGGCAGGTTAGGGTAAAATAAAGATTGCATATGTCCAAAACAGATTTTGAAACCCAGAATGATCATTTTACATTATCACAGTACAGCACAGAAGAAACAGATATTAAAAATCCTTTGACACTATTTGAAAAGAGCTGGTGGATTTTTCCTAGTGATCCTAACTATTACATTCTCAATGATAATCCATCTACCAACCAGAATCAACTTGTGAACCAATCAGCATTCTCCTCTCACACAGTATAAATGTTGGTTTTCCTCTTAAAATTGCTATTCTTGCAAATAATATTAAAAGAGTGCAAGATGGATAGGGTTAATGGCAGGTATCTTTTCCCTAGGATGGGAGATTTCAAGACTCGGAGACACATTTGTAAGGTGAGAGGAGACAGATTTAAAAAAGACATTCTTTTTAGACAGAGGGTGGTTCGCATGTCGAATGAACTTCCTGAGGAAGTGTGGATGTGGGTGAAATTACAACATTTAAAAGGCATTTGAATAAGTACGTAATAGGAAAGGTTTGGAGGGATATGGGCCAGGAGCAGCAGGTGGGACTGGTTTAATTTGGGATTATGTTCGGCATGGACTGGTTGGACAGATGGGTCTGTTTCCCTGCTGTATGAAACGATAAAAAGCTTAGATAAAACATGCCTATATTCAGCAATACTCAATACTTGTGTATCACTCAACATTCAATTGTACAGCTCATCTTGTTGAGATTTGTTTTCTACTTAAAGGATTTTGGTTTAAATCCTAGTACCTTTCATTCAGCCTCCACTATTCCAATGCGGGTAAGAGGAGGAGCATGCCTCATCTTGTAGAGAGGAAAACAGGGGAATGCATAATGTTATGAATGGTTTCGGGGTGAGGGTCTCCTGTTCATTACGATTCTGGATGGGATTTCCTGAATAGTTATATCGCTGCGTGGGAAGGAATGAACTGAAGCCCCTGCTTAATTCAACCCCTTTCTTGGTTGGCTGCAACAAGCCAATCTACATAAGGATCCTTTCCCACACCTTTTCCCAATCAAAATATATTTATGTTTTAAAATAAGTCAAATTAGTGAGGCTTTCTTGAGTTAAAAGAAAGGTTGGGATTATTTATTACTAAACAGGAAGAAAAAAAATCACAAAACATGACACACAGACAGATTAGAAATGTGAGTTAAATTTTTAAAAAAGTAGCAGATAAAATGATATATGAATCAGCCAATGGGTACCGTGAAGAGCAGATAGGCTTAGGGTTAGAGTTACAGTGCAGCGGATAGGTTGAAAGACACTGATAATACTGACGGTGTCAGTGAAACAGTTGTTTCAGAACCCTCTTCCCCTCCCCCATTTCTGATGAAGGGTTTAGGCCCGAAACGTCAAGTTTTCCTGCTCCTATGATGCTGCTTGACCTGCTGCGTTCATCCAGCCCCATGCTTGTTATCTCGGATTCTCCAGCATCTGCAGTACCTTTTATCTCTGATTTCTGTAGCCAACAGTTTTCTGTCCTTTATCCATTTTGATGGTGACTTCTCTGACTGGTTGGCTTTCCAGGACTCAGATCGAGTGAGATGGAGAGAGAGAGAGAGAGAGAGAGAGTCTTTTTCTACCTGCAATATAGGTGTGCCTAATGGCCGTCCACCAGCTGTGAAATTTGCAGGACACTAGTCTAGCACATCAGCGCATTAATAACACAGACTGGGGGTTGTAGTTGGTTTTTATCCCCTTTTTTTGTACCTTCCTGGAAAGGTAAAACACAAACATGGGTGCAGTTCAGAGCATAACCTACAATGAGATTGTTTTCTGTTGAGAGGGTTAGTCAGCCCCTTGTATCAATAAGCTGTCTCTTCACTTGATGGATGCATGTGTTTGGAAGGAGACAAGTTGTTTACAGTCTGTTGCTGTCATCTCATTTGTGATCTTGATCTGTGGGCCATTGAATATTTTTAACATTGAGCTTGATATACTTACTTTTAAATCAAACTGTTCAGCATGTTATGACTTGTGTTTGGGGTAGTTGGGATTTGAACCTGGATTCTATTTAGCCCAACAATAGAGATAGTGCCACTGTACTGCAAGTACCTTCTGACCACAATACCTTCTGGATTGACAAGGGTGTATTGAGGAAAGTCGTGTTGAGGCTATAATCGGATCAGCTAAGGTTTAACCAATGGGGAGCATGCTTGAGGAGGTAAATGACCTACTCCTGTTTCTATGTTCATATAACTGCAGAATCAAACAGAGCATTCATTGGTTATTGCTTAATTCATTACTGTCAACGTAAACATAAGTCAGATAAACTCAGGCAAAAATCAGACAAAACAATGAATTATTTACTGATGAGGACTTCAAATGCATTCATCAAGGAGTTGAAATTATTCTTCACAGAATGGATTAGCAGGCAAATCTTTCATTTTTAGGATTTGGGTTCCAGTGCAGCCCAGACTAATGAGTTGGAAGCCCTCTGTCATAGTAAAGCTTTTATGTGAGGCCATTCTAAAGCTGACTTCAATTTAGCACTTAATGGATTAAATTGTAGACTGGAAGAAGAAAATTGGCTTGGAGCATACAAAGGTGTAGTGGCTATGAGCATTGATCTAATAACCTGTAAATGTGAACTGGCGTTTCCAGCATTGTTTGAGATAATTGAATTTGTTTTGTTTTTAAAATGTCTGAACGCAAAATCTGACATTAACAAAAGGGAAGACGTTGGATTCTCATGGACTCACAACTGGTTCACTTGTAGTATCCTCACTAACTTTATGTATGTCTTCACTCTCATGCCAATGTGATTACTACAGATAGCAATAGATGAGTCAGCCTTCAAAGGCCCAAAAATCCCCTTCAAAAATGGAAAGGTGGTGTGCGACTTACAAACTGAGCATAAAAAGGAGCCGCTGACATACTTAGGAGCTGAATGGCCTACTCCCTTTCATTTATTCCTTTGACGTGAGTGATAGTGTTTGTCATCCCTGACCTATGCAAAGAGAGAGTGTGCCTTAAATCCCTGTACATCTTTGTAGCACAGCCTTGCACTGCACACTGTTATAAGGTACCAGGAAGTAGAAGATTTATTTTTGGAATGAAAAGTTCGAGCTGACTACTCTAATCAGGAGATAACACATTACGATTGAGAATAAGGGTTGACTTATTTGCCAAGTATATGCAAGAGCATGATTACTGGGGCCAGAACTGTCCTTATCACAGGGTCATGCATATGCCATGATTTATGGTAATTTTCAATCAATTCCTGCCTGAAATGGCCTAGTATTGAAGTTCTCAAGTGGAACTTGGATGGGTGATAAATGCTGCCCTTGTTAGCAACACCCAGCATCGAGAATGAATTCTCTAAAATATTTACACACTCGTTAGCCACAGGATTGTTTCAAACTCTGTCATTTCTGGTGGTTTTGGCAAACAGAATATCGAACTTCAAACCAAAGTTGATTCCAATTTATACATTTAAGCCACGCATACTCTGGCACCCAGTGATCTGCAAAGTTGTGCAGAAGCTAGGGATAATTCTTGTGGCGGAATTATACCTTTTCCTACCATGGAATCTCAACAGGGTGCCAGTGTAGAACATCAATGCAAGTTTCCATTCCCCTCTCTGGTAACATAGAATCTGGCATTAATTGTAAAGGGTAATTATGGCATCTCACAGAGAGAAAATCTCCTGCCGATAATGTTGGTATGTCAATGGTAACACTGTAGGATTTTTTTTCAAACTTGAGAAACCTACATTTAGACTCAAAACACTTTATTACAAGACGCCAACGCTGCGACTTTTATATTCAGGGTATCAGGTGACCTTCATTTTGGGAGGGATCTTTGAAGGCTTCAAAGATGAATTTGTATGGTGGCACAGTGGTTAGTACTACTACCTCACAGCGCTAGGGACCTGGGTTCAATTCCAGCCTCAGGTGACTGTCTGTGTGAAGTTTGCACATTCTCCCTGTGTCTGTGTGGGGATGCTCCAGTTTCCTCCCACAGTCCAAAAATGCACAGGTTAGGGTTGTGATTGGTTGTGGGAAATAGCCCCATAATGTTCAGGGATGAGTAGATTAGGTGGATGGGATGCTCTGACAGTTGGTGTGGACTTGCTGGGTAGAAGGGCCTATTTCCATACTGTAGGGATTCTATGGTATTACTGTGGGACTGAAGTCATGTAGAGCTTGAGTAAGAACATTATGTCATGACAGTGGCAAAAATGGATGATCAATTTCCATCATGTAATAGCTCAGGAAACCTGACTGGAAATGAGCATCGTTTATTGTTGAAAACCAAAATAGAGCCACTGCTTGTGGCATACATAGGTTAGTCCCTGCTCGGGACTGATAGTTCCGCAGGCCCATCCCTAGGGCTGGTTTATTTCTTTTCTTATTCTCCAATGTGCTATCACTCGCAACTGAGCAACTTACCCACTACCAAAATCACCTGGGCCTGCTTTTTATTTCCTTTTCTAATCAACCTGTTCAGAGATATCATTATACACCTCTGAAGCAGGTGGGAGTTTAGGTGTGAGGCTGGAAAAGCAAAGCAGGTCAGACAGCATCTGAGGAGCAGGTAAGTCAACATTTCGGGCTGAAACCCTTCATCCTGAAACACTGACATACTGCTCCTCGGATTCTGTCTGACCTGCTGTGCTTTCCCAGTCTCACAGCTATAGACTCTGGCTTCCAGCATCTGCAGTCCTTATTGTCTCCAAGGGACTTGAACCCAGGCTCCTGGTACTGAAGCAAGGACACTACGCCTATGCCATGAGAGCCCTGGGTTTGCTTTACAAAGGACTCAGATGACAAACTCTAGCTGGGCAGGTCATTACCTGTTGCAAAGGGAACTCACACTCACCAAGATCCACAAGGGAGAATAATTAGTGACTCCCCCATGGGCCTCGTTGGGGTTATGACATAGCATCTGGTCTTTAATACTATTGACCTTTGATGGAGTAAAATGTTTTAAAGAGGGAATATACTGACCTAAGATGACTGGAGTGATCACCTGACCAAAGGTAGAGCCACTTCATGAAGCTATCAATAAATGAGACTGAGTTAGAACTAGAATTAAAAATTAGAGGTCAGCCTTTAGATCAGAGATGAGGAGAATTTCTTTCTCTTGGGGAGACTTTGCCACTTTGTGCTTAAGAAAGCAACGAACATGGGGTTATTAAACACTTTTAAGGTGGAAAGAGAGTTGATTCTTGTTAGGCAGGAGATCAAAGGTTATTGGAGGTAGATGGGAATGTGGAATTCCAAACACAGGCACATCAGCTGTGAGCTTATTGAACTGTGCTCAAATGGTCAGCTTCTGCTCCTAATTTGTCTGTTCATATGTCATTAGAACTACCTAAACCAGTGACTCACACCTGTAAAGCCTGTTTAATATACACCTTTCTGGAGGATCCACATATTGAGATGAGACTGGCCTGCAGATTATTCGGGGGGGAAAATACCCAATGAAGGCAGACATGGGAGTGCAGAATGAAGTGTATTTCAGGCAAATCCTTTGAAGCAGTGCAGAGAGAAGAACGGTGAATTCACAGCAGTACAACTGGAAGACTTGTTGTCTCTGTCTTTCTCACACACTCTCTTTCTCTCTCCCTGCTTTTCCCTCAGCATTTCGGAAGACAAAATCCATTGTAAAGCAAATCAGGGAAACATGCGGTCATCAAGGACCCCAAGGTAACTATTAGTTTCACTCCAGCTGAGGATCGAAGTCTTCAGTTAAACAGCTGTAGACTCAGATTAAACTTCTCATGACAGGATTCTAAATACTTCATTAAACGGCCTTTTCTTGATCTTAATATTTAGACTAAACACTTCCCTTTTTAAACTTTGTACCTGCGCTCGTGCATGTATTTGATGTCAAATTTTTGTCAGGGTTAATAAATATTAAAATTTATTTTTCTCTTACTGAAGAAAACCTTGTAATTGGCTTCTTTGTTTTTACACAAGTAAACAAAGTTTTAATTGAAGCCGGTATCACTGCATTTTAAAAGGAATTAAAAATTATTGTTGCAGTAGACCGAGGAGGTTAAAAAGAGGGGAACCGGTCCGTCTCCTCCCTCATCTGACCATAACAAGTCTTATTGAATCTTTGTTTTCCCGATGCTAGCTTCAACATTCAGGTTTTGCATGATTATATTTCGTCCTGCTTTGCCTGAAAGGGGGTCTGACTCAAGAGCATTGCTGCGATCTCCACCAGGAGTAGGGCAAGAAGGCAGCTCCTGAATCCTTCTCTAGGTCAGAACAGGGAAAGAACCCCAATGTGAGTGTCTAGGCAACTGAGTCAATCAGCACCCCATCCCCACAAGGAGTCTGAGTGGCTGCAATAACATATATGTTTATATGCACATTGGAGGCCTGGAATGATGGGTAGCTATGATAGAGGCTTCAGTTTTCTTCACAGCACGCAACGGGCCTGGAATCTTTTATTTCCTTCTATTAGTTTGTGACGGACGGATTAGCAGAATGGGACTTAACCTATTTGGCTTAATAATAAACTCACTTTCCTTTCATATTAGGGTTTTGGTTCAGGTCTTGTACTGGAAGCAGAGACGTGGACCCTACCTCCCGTATCGACCTCCCATATAGCTATTACATGCATTTCTTCATACTTTAATGTACAAAACGTTCCAAGGCATTTCCCATTGGAAATACATAGTTCCACAAATGCTGAGCCAAGTGGGAGTAATTAGAGGGGAATTCAATTCAAAGATTGGTTTGAATTGGTTCTTACAGGCGAACAGAGACATGAAGAGGCAGAACGGATTAGGGATGGCAATCCCAGCACCTGATAAAAAAGAAAGACGCGCATTTATGCAACACTTGTCACAACCATTGAAAATCTTAAAGTATCTAGCAGTTAATGAAGAGCTTTTGTTTAGAAGTCTGGTTGCTCATTATTGCAGCAAATGCAGCAGCCATTTTCAACACGGAATCATAGCCCGACATGCTCTCTCTCAAGTGATTGTAAAAGATCGCAGGGATACTATTTTGAAGATGAAAAGGGACAATATCCCAGCTTCCCTGGACAACATTCATCGCTCAGTCAACATTACAGAAAAGACAGATTATGCAGCAGCATTACTTGGTTGTTAGTGCAAGCTAGTTATGTGAAAGCTAGCTGCTGTATACCCTACATTAGGACAGTGACCTCAAAGTACTTTGTTCGCTGTAAAATGTTTTTGGGTATCCTGTAGTTGTAAAGACTTAAATATTGAATTTCTTTCTACTGTGTTGCCCATCTTCTGCAGGAGGAATGGATCCTTTTCATTTTAATTTGACAGAAATTTGCTGGAATGTTTTTTTTTGTTTTCGTGTTGACTTTGGGATCTGAATCCTCACAAAGAGCCTTTCAGACTGTGGTCAGTGCAATGGCATTCCTGGGAACCCACTTCCTGACAAAGCACTGAGCCATGTGGAACATATTTTCGACCTTACGTCGAGAATTACCATATTTCTCCTACTAGCCAGAGGCCTTCACCCTGTGCAAACACCTATCAGATTTTTTGAGATGCAAGCCAAGAGAACTGTGGACACAGACTGAATGGAGGGCCCTGAGGTGATAGGTATTACCTTCAAGAAAGGATTTGCATTTATATTGCGCCTTTTACAACTACCCAGACACAACAAAGCACGTTACAGTCAGTACAGCATTTTAACTGACGAACAGTCCGTGCTGTAATCTTGGAGACAGGGCGGCCATTTGAACAATGCAGCCTCCCACAAACAGCAATATGATAATGGATGAATAATCTATTTTCGTGGTTTTGTTTGAAGAATAAATATTGAACAACCGCACTCCCACCCCCCCTCCTCCCCCCGCCACTCTTGCACATGAAAACAAACCATTTAGGAGTATTCATGGGTGGCACAGTGGTTAGCACTGCTACCTCTCAGCGCTGGGGACCTGAGTACGATTCTAGCCTCGGGTGACTGTCTGTGTGGAGTTTGCACATTCTCCCTGTGTCTGTGTGGGTTTCATCTGGGTGCTCTGGTTTCCTCCCACAATCCAAAAGTGTGCACATTAGGTGGATTGGCCATGGGAAGGGTGGTGATGGGATGCTCTTCAGACAGTTGGTATGGGTTGAATGGCCTGCTTCCACACTCTAGGGATCCGACAATAATTCTACAAGTAGGCCACCCGGCCCCTTAAGCATGCTGTGACATTCAATAATATCATGTCTGATGGCTGCTCCACATTCCTGTGTGTCTTTGATAATCTTGCCATCTCTTGCTTATTAAGAATCTTTCCATCTTTACCTTAGACATATTCAAAGACTCTATTTCTACTCCTCTCAACTAAGACCACTCCAAAGACTCATGATGCTCTGTGTGGAAAAGAGTTCTCCTTATCTCTGCTTTAAATGGGCGACTTCTTATTTTTAAACAGCAACTCCCTAGCTCTAGTTTCTCCCACAAAAGGAAACATCCTCACCACATACATTCTGTCAAGGTCCCTGAGGATCAATCAAGTCCCCTCTTATTCTTGTAAACCCCAGCTACAGGGCCTCTGGGTTTATCCAAAAGATGGCCCCTTCAACAGGATAGCACTCCATCAGCACAACAGCAGTACTTCAGCTTGGTTTTTGTGCTCAAGCTTGAGCCCTGACCCTAGCTTGTCAGTCAGAGTGATGCATGCTAACCAGGGCCTGGGGACAGTGAGTGTGCAGGCTGGGTACATCAGAGCTTAATAACCAGGTCTCCAAGTGGGTCCACTGTTCCTCGGAGTGAGGACAGATTGTGGGTCAACGCCAGAACCCTATGATTTCTGTCCTTGCCCCTCATTGTTAGCAATTCAGCCACAGATAGTTGGCTTCAAGCAGCATTGATGAGTGGGCAAAAACATAGGTTTGGCTCAAAAGAAGTATTTTATAAATTTGATAAAATAAACAAAAGACATAAGATATTTCATCATCCCTGAAAGTCCCCAAAGTGCTTTAACACAGATGAAGTAATATAAGAAATATGGAAGATGTTTTCCATGCAGCAAGCTCCCACAGTAGCTTGCAAACAAACAGCTAACCTTTGAGGAGACATGACTGTGTAATGGTCATGCTGAAGGACTGGTAAATCAGAAGCCCGGTACAGCATTTCAAAGGAAAACCACAGATGAGAATTAAACCTCAATCTGGAACATAAATTTAGTCTCAAGCATGCTGATCATAAAATTATCATTGATTATCACCACTAATGTCTCTTAGGGAAGGAAATTTGCCATCCTTAAATGTTCTGGCATACATGTGACTCCGGACCCACTGCAATTTGGTTGACTCTTAGCTGCCCTCTGAAACGGCTGAGGGAGCCACTCAATTCAAGGACATGTTATGATCAACAATGTTTTCTGGCCTTGCCAGCGATGCCCACATCCCAGGAAAGAATGTTTTGTAATCTGCCCTTTGGTCATGTGGGTTCAATATCAGAAGAGTCCTTATAATCAATAATCGAATTGAATTGAACTGGGTTCTAAGGAAGGCATTTAACAGACACTTCTGCTCTTTCTGTTAGATGTAAAAGATTGAAGGATCCTCAGCCCTTTATTGTTTAATGTTTAACATTTTGACTTCATTTCTTTATTCTTCAGCTTTGTACCAAGAATCTGTACCTAGGTACCTTTGTACCTAAGGTCGCACCATAAGTGGTGACTTATAAACTTTTCACTGTACTCACGTGAGTACATGTGACAATAAACCTAAAACAAAAACAGAAATTGCTGGGAAAGTTCAGCAGGTTTGGCAGCATCTGTGGAGAGAAATCAGGAGTTAATGTTTTGGGTCCAGTGACCCTTCCTCACAACCCAATTCAATTCAATTCAATTATATATTGAGTCCAATGTGACACTTCTTCGAAGCTGAAGCAGACTGGGAAGTGACAGAGAGGGAAAAGGAGCAAGTGGAACAGATGATGAGGGTGACAAAGGGAGTGTTAATTATGGCAGCAGAGGAGTGTTATCAATGAAAAGCAGCTAAGTGCTAAGTGTTCTTGTGGAAACTGGGTCAGTTTTGCTAAAAACAATCCCATGCAACAAAGACATGGGAGTGGCTTAGAGGGGGGTGAGATGTGAGAGATATAATCATAATGTAGGACTAGGATAGTGCCCTGAAATTGATGAACTGTATGTTCAGCTCTGAAGATTACACAAAAGAATATTGATAATTCTTCACAGAATCCCTACAGTGTGGAAACAGGCCCTTCAGCCCAACAAGCCCACACCAACCCTCAGAGCTTCCCACCCAGACCCATCCCTGAAAACTATGGGACAATTTAGCATAGCCAATCCATCTTTGGACTGTGGGGGGAAACTGGAGAAAACCCACACAGACACAGGAAGAATGTACAAACTTCACACAGACAGTTGCCCAAGGGTAGAATTGAACCCAGGTCCCTGGCACTGTGAGGTAGTAGTGCTAACCACTGAGCCACCCTTTGGCTTACATTGAGCTTTGCTGGAACAATGCAGCAAAGAAATATTAGCATGCCAGTGTGATCTTGTTGTTCATAGGACATGTGTTTCACTGGCTGGGTCAGCATTAATTACCTGTCCCGAATTGCCCAGGAGACTGTGATAGTGCATTGCTGTCTTGAACTGGCGCAGTCTGTGATCGCACAGACTCACAGAGTACAGGTAGGAAAGGAGTTCCAGAATTTTGACATCCTAGCTCTCAAGAACCAGTGATCCAGTCCCAAGCCTGGATGATGTGTGGCTTGGAAGGGTTTGGAAAGTGCTGCAGAAAGAGACATGGGGAGTTACTGCAGTAGATGCTAAACACTGCTGCTACTGGGTGTCAGTGGTGAAGGGAGTGAATGTTTAAGGTGCTGGAGGGGTGCCAATGAATTGGGTTGATGGAAAAGTAATTCTAAGGCAGCACTCTGAAAATCAGGAGGCAATGACTAAGCAGTTAGACTTGAAGTGCTTGGTAAGGAGTATGAGACAGGGGTTAAAATTAACCTTGATAGTCATGGCTGTGCTAGCAAACTGTGAAAACAACCACGATCTTATTGAATGACAGAAGAGGCTAGAGGGGCCCAATGGCCTAGATGTTACAAATAAGGGAACAGAAATTCTGAGTCAGATATTTACAAAATCATTATTTTCCCACGACAATGTTTTCGTGATAAACAGAAGACGTAGGAGAGTCATAGGGTCATACAACGTGGAAGCAGACCCTTCATCCAAACAGTCCATGCTGAACCTAATCCCAAACTAAACTAGCCCCACCTGCCTGCTCCTGGCCCATATCCCTCCATACCTTTCCTATTCACATACTTACCTGAGGGGCTTTTAAGTGTTGTCACTATGCCTGCATCCACCACTTCCTCACCTTCAGACCATCGAGCTCTGTCTGCTATTCATGGCTGACCTCATGACCCTCAATTCATTATCCTGCTTTTACTCCATATCCTTTGATTCCCTTACCATTTAAAAATCTGTCTCTCTCTCTCTCAGCCTTGAATATACTTAATGACCCAGCCTTGACTGCCCTCTGTGGTAAAGAATTCCCCAGATTCACTACCTGTGAGAGAAGAAATTCCTTTTCGTCTCTGTCTTAAATAGGTGATCCTTTGTTCTGAGATTGTGATTAATTATGAGAGAAAAACTAAGTGAATCTAGAGCAGGGGTCGGATATTATCAAGAAACACAGTCTGTTGACCACACTTGGTCAGAAATAGTTAACAGAATTTTCACAATAACTTCCAGAGCTCCAAATTCCAGGAGATTTTGTCAGAGGTTAGAGCTCTGATAAAAATGTACAAACAACTCTCCTGCCTCAAGGCCAGTGACCTTGTGGTTCAGTGGATAATTAATTGGGTTAAGAGATATTTCAAGGTACAATGTTCTTATTAATTATTCACAGTTTTTGAAGTATCGTGGACACTTTCATCTTTGAAGCAGTCGCCGTTTCTCTGTTTTGGCGCAAGCTGCTTTCATTTCAGGGTTTAGGGTGAAAATGCGTCGAGGAAATGATAATAATTTTTTTTAAAAAACACAGAGTCGACCAGGCCAAATGTTTGAACAAATATTTGGCTCACCAGAACAGGCAGAGGCTGTGTCGTCGAATCTGGTCAAGACCAAGTAAGCTGAATTTTGACCAATGAGGAAATCAAGAATCATTGGGGTGGGGCAGAAAGGTGCAGTCAAGGCTCCCATCGGATGGCAGAGGAGGCTGGAGAGGCCGATTGGCCTACTTCAACTCCTCGGTGTGTGTACCTTCATGTGCTATTTCCCATGGATTTGTCAATGTTTATCTTTCAAGTGTTTATCCATCTCCCCTTTGAAAGTTAGTACTGGATCTGCTGCCATTGTTCATTCAGGCAGCACATCCTGGACTGTAACAACTCTCTGTAATAAATTAATGTTTCTCTCATGTTGCCTCTTAACGATCACTTTCGAACTGTATCCTCCTCCTATCAACATTTGTACGAACCTTAGAACTAGAAGCAAGAGCCTGCTCTACCATTTAGTACCATCATGGGCAAGCTCATCTAAGCCTTAACTCCACTTTCCTGCTTCCTCTCCAGAACCCTTCAACCTATTACTAATTAAATATCTGTCTCTCTCCTCCTTAAACTTATTCCATATTCTGGCATCCACCACACTCCAAGCGAGTGATTTTCACAGATTCCTGACCCTTTGAGAGAAGTAATTCCTTCCGATCTATTTCTCTTTATTGATGCCATCAAAATTGTTCATGAATTTGCGCATCCCCAGCAAATCTTCTGTTAATTTTCGGCAGAACAACTCCAAATTCTTTCGACTCTCCAGTGATATCAAAATCCTCACTGCCATCCTGGGTATCCTCTCAGATGACCACTCCTGGTACCTTGTGGTATTTGCCACCTCTACCAGTCTGTGGTACTGCGTGAGGGTTGTTTGAGGTAGTTGATCCCATTGGCTTGCAATCCTTTCACCGGTAAATGGCTCAGCCTCATCCCCCTCCTCAATACGTTCATGACTGTACAAAGGTGCAAGAGATGTGCAGCAGAGTAACCATTTCTGAAGAAGGGTCTAGGCACGAAACGTCAGCCTTCCTGCTCCTCCGATGCTGCTTGGCCTGCTGTGTTCATCCAGCTCTACACTTTGTTATCTCAGTATTCACATCCTAATGGCCGAAAAAGCACAATATTATTTTCCATGAATATAAATTGTCATCAACTAAACGCAATAAATTGTGCTTTCTCAATGGACCCACATTTAAAATATGTTGCTTTTTGGTTCAGTAAAAGCCAGTGTTGAAGTTGCATTCATATGGTGCCGCACAGTCTTTGGGTTGAGAATCAGGCATTCTGGCATGAGATCCTGATGGAGACAGACATGTCATCACTGGCTCCTGCTGGTTCCAAGTATTTATGCCTAACTAGTCCACACAACTTGTATCTATTGTTATCATGCAATAAACTTCCTCTTGTCATGTAAGACAAGTGCCTCTTCTTATTATGACTCACCAGTACTCTATCCTCTACCACTGATATTTCGACAGGCTCTCAGACTCAGGAGCATTTGAATTAAGAGGCTCTTTTGGCATAGTGGTAGTGTCCCTACTGCTAAGTCAGGAGGCCTGGGCTGCAGTCCCACCTGCACCAGGGACATGTCGTAACCCCTCCGAAGAGGTTAATTCAGCAAAATATCAAGAAAGGAGGCTTAGGATTCTTATGGTGCAGTGGTAGTGTCCCTAACTTTGGGCAAGAAGGTTCAGGTTCACATTCCTCCAGCCCTGGACATGTCATAACATATCCAAACAGGTTGATTGAAAGTAGTTTTTTCTTTTACAAAGGAGGATTGGTGGCAGCAGACTACCTCAACCAGCTGGAGGGAGAAGGCAGGAGAATGAGGTTGAGAAACATGTCAGCCATGATCGAATGCTGGAGAGACTTGATGGGCCAAATGGCCCAATTCCATTCCTATATCTTATGGCCTTACAACAGCTAAAGGGGCACTGTCTTCACAGTGATGGAGAATGTTTGTTCCTATTTAAAATTTGGGATATTTTGATATAATTTGATGTTCTTTGTATAGTCACAGTTGTAAACAGATGTGGACATTAGCACATTACATTTTATGGTCAAGTTTTCCTAAGTTATGTCAGAAATAGCAAGTTTGATTATTGTTCAACTATGTATTGTTTATTTACCATAAAATAAAAGCCAGTTAACTGCTGCGCTAGCTGACCATCAATGAGGGAACAACGGTAAAAACTGTGGATTTAGAATTCCCGATGATCAAATTTGAAGTGGCCATTCTATTCTTCTCCCCACCCCCAACTCTCCTAACACTCTGCCCTGTCCTTTCCAACCCCGTAACCCTGTGCCAACCAAGCAAATGCAGGGCTTTCTCAAGTCATGGCATCTTGAACAGAGAGGCCATAAGGAAACCAATCATATTTCATATTCCTTGACAAGATTTCCCAGCCAATTTTTGCAGCTTTTCTTTATGACAGTTTGTATCCTTTGGGAAAGGAGTTGTTGGCTCTCTGCACATTAGTAGGAGCAGTGTTTGGTTAGTGTGCTGTGGGGAATGCACAGTATACGTCTCAAATCCTCTGATGGTGACATTTTTTGGTCAAGAACTTGGTGTGCTTTTACAGAAATAAAAAAAAAACCTCCCACGCTCCAATCTGGTTTTAATTTATTTCCATACTCTCCTTGATCCCACCTCCCCGATCCCTTTTGCCTTCATGTGGTAGTTATTGGTCTTTGAAGATAAATGATGTGATTGATGGACATGAGTACCCAATTAAATATTTTCCTGATACGTCATTCTGTCGTAAGTTGTGCCTTTTTCTCTTTAAGTCACTCTGCTCTACAATTTAAGTGACTGAGTGGGAACACCAACCATATGTACTTAGATAGTTCTTTGTACGAATGTTGTATCCATGGACTTTAGATCTGCATCTTTATAGCTTCATGGATGGCACCTGTCACATGTTGGGTGTTTGTACAGCATTCCTCCGGGTGCTATTATTAATATCTCAATCACATTGTTAAATTTGTTAATGTCTGTATTTGAGTGGCTATAAGTTATCTGTACGTACAGTATATAACATAGCAGCAATTATATCTCTGGATGGTGGAAGGAGCTGTAAGACTGAGTAGTTAATAAACTATAGCCACAGAGGAAGCTATCTTAGGTTTCTGTCTCTCAGACTGACTTGGACATGAATTGACAGCTCTATCTCGCTGCACCAAGTCCGTTAAATTGTTATTTTTACTTTGTCTAAGAATAACTCTTTGCTCGCCCTTACTAAATACTGCAAACTCTTTATTTACATTCTAACATGCAGAATTCCAACTGCAACCTCTTAGTCTTTCTATTCTTCTCTGCTTCACATCCTGGGAGCATGCATCACTACAAAAAATCGTCATTAATTCCCTGTTGTAACATACATGGTGCCCTTAGTTCAGTACAGTGCTTCACGGGATGGCAATTAACAACATAAGGCAACACCACCTGCTTAACAGGACATGAGGGCAGCCAGTTACAACATGGCAGTCAAAGGAAGAAGGTTTGCAATAAAAAGATGGCAAGGTTAAGGAAGAGATTCCAGGTTTTAGGTCCTAATCTGCTGAAGGCTTGACAGCCAATGATGGAGTATTGAAAATAGGAGTTGAGTAAAGGGCAAACGTTGCAGAGTGCAGAGATCAGCTCACCTAAAATCCTTGTCCCCTCAATACCTTTGTTCCCAAAACATCTAACTATTCTACTCTCCATAAATGTGGGCTCAACCAAAACTCTGCTGACCATATTGTAATAAACATCAAGTCCCAATCTTCCTTGACTCACTGTGATCTTACACTGATTCCTGGTTAAATAATGCCTCGATTCTAACATTCTCATCCTTAGCTTCAAATCCCTCCATGACCTCAGTCCTCCCTATCTCTGTGACCTCCTTGGGGAGGCGATGGCCTGGTGGTATTATTGCTAGACTGTTGACCCAGATAATGTTCTGGGGACCTGGGTTTGAATCCTGCCACAGCAGGTGATGGAATTTGAATTCAATAAACATATCTGGAATTAAGAATCTAATGATGATCCTGAATCAATTGTTGGGAAAATCCCATCTGGTTCACTAATGCCCTTTAGGGAAGGAAACTACCATCCTTACCTGATCTAGCCTACATGTGACTCCAGACCCACAACAATGTGGTTGACTCTGAACTGTCTTCTGGGCAATTAGGGATGGGCAATAAATGCTGCCTAGCTGGCAATGCTGTCATCCTGTGAATGGATGAAAAAAAAATGTAGCCCTCAGAGATCATTCTGATTAGATCCTGGATGATGTTTGACCCTTACTGATCTCCTTAATACATTGTATTCACCTTTTGAGCTGAATCCTCAACGTCTTGAAATGTCTCTTTTGTCTTACAATGTGCTGGAAATTCTCTAATAATGTTCCTTTAGCAGGGCCTGTTCTTTGTTTTCAAAGTAAAGGTGCTGTTAACTTACAATATTTCCACTGTGTCCCAACAGGCCACACTTCATCTGCTGAACATTTGTGGTTTTGTTTGGAGCCACCCACTATATAACCATATACAGACCACAATGTTCATTCCTGCTCTTTTGACATTCCGGTGAGCTTTTGACACACTGACAATTCCATCTTGGATTCAACTGTGTCAGGAGAATGCCAAGTCTCCCCTCTCCGCACTGTGTGATTTTGGGCCCTAACTTCCACTTTGTAACAAGTTGGATTACTTCTGCCAACATTGAATCGACCCTAGACTGATGAAAATCTGACAGCTTCTCATTCCTTGCATCAATTACTGTACAATCTCTGCTTAATTCATCCTTCAAAGCTCCATACCAGTTGCATCAGGCTAAATGATATAAATCCATGAGAACAGGTTCGATCAGTTCTCTCAAATAGAGTCGTAGAGTCATACAGCAAGAGACGGACCCTTTGGTGTAACCAGTCCATGTCAATCCTGTTCCCAAACTAAACTAGTCCCACCTATCTGTGCTTGGTCCATATCCCTCCTAACCTTTCTTATTTGTGAACTTACCCAAATGTCTTTTAAATATTGTCCCTTATTTCCTCTGGCAGTTCATTCCACACACGAACCACTCTCTGTGTAAAAAAGTTGCCCCTCATGTCCTTTTTCAAATCTTTCTCCTCTCACCTTAAACATATGTCCTCTCGTTTTGAACTCTCCTACCCGATGGAAAAAGACACTTCTCATTCATCTTATCTATGCCCCTCATGATTTTGTAAACCCCTATAAGGGGTTAACTTCCTACACTCCAGTGAAAAAAGTCCCGGCCTTTCCAGTCTATTTTTATAACCCAAACCCTCCAGTCCCAGCAACATCCTTTTGAGCCCTCACCAACTTAATAATACCCTTCCTATAACAGGGCGACCAGAACCGCACACAGTACTCCAGAAGAGGCCTCACCAACGTCCTGTACAACCTCAACATGACGTCCCAACTCCTATACTCAAAGGTCTGGGCATTGAAGGCAAGCATGTTAAATGCCTTCTTAACCACCCTGTACACCTGTGATGCAAATTTCAAAGAATTAGGCACCCAACCATGAGGTGTCTCAACTCTACAACACCAACTAAGGCTCTACAATTCATTGTATAAATTCTGCCCTTGTTTGTTTTACCAAAATGCAATAGCTCACATTTATCCAAATTAAACTCCATCTGCCACTCCTCAGCCTATTGATCCAATTGATCAATATCTCTTTGTAACCTTCACTGTCCATTTTCCCACCAATTTCGGTGTCATCTGCAAACTTACTAATTAAATCTTACCCATTCTATCATGAAAATTCTTTTGGAGCTAAAGTACACATCAAATGCTTTACTTAATGAGTTATACGCTGTAGTGTAATCTTCCATGCTTTGCCTTACCAGACGAGTGCAGTTGAAAATTATACAGTGAATGGTAGAACCCTGAGGAGTATTGATATGCAGAGGGATCTGGGTGTGCAGATCCACAGATCACTGAAGGTGGCAGCGCAGGTAGATAAGGGAGTAAAAAAGGCTTATGGCATGTTTGCCTTCATTGGAAGGGACATTGAGTATAAGGTTAGGCAAGTTATGCTGCAGCTTTATGGAACTTTAGTTAGGCCACACTTGGAATATTGTGTACAGTTCTGGTCGCCACACTTCCAGAAGGATGTGGATACTTTGGAGAAGGTACAGAAAATATTTCCCAGGATATTGCCTGGTATGGGGAATTTTAACTATGAAGGAATGTTGGATAGACTGGGTTTGTTTTCACTGGAATGCAGGAGGTTGACGAGTGACCTGATAGAAGTTTATAAGATTGTGAATGGTATGGGTAGACTGGAAAGTCTAAGCTTTTTCCCAGGGTGGAGGGGTCACTTATGAGGGGACACAGGTTCAAGGTGCGAGGGGGCAGTTTAAAAGAGGTATGCAAGGCAAGTTTTTCACACAAAGGGTGGTGAGTGCCTGGAAAGTGCTGCTAGAGGAGGTGGTGGAAACAGAGACAATAGCAACATTCAAGAAGCACCTGGACAAATACATGAATAGGAAGGGAATATAGGCTGTACAGATCCTGTAAGTGAGGACAGTTTTAGTATGGAAGAATAAAATATGTCAGCGCAGGCTTAGAGGGCCGAAGGGCCTGTTCCTGGGCTGTATAATTCTTTGCTCTTCTGTGTTATCAAATGTTTGAGGAAACCTGAAAGGGTTCAGAAAAGACTTACAAGGATGTTGCAAGGGTTGGGGGGGTTTGAGCTATAGGAAGAGGCTGAATAGGCTGGGGCTATTTTCCCTGGAGTGTCAGAGGATGAGGGGTGACCTTATAGAGGTTTATAAAATCATGAGGGGCATGGATGGGATGATTAGCCAATGTCTTTTCCCTGGGGTGGGGGACTAGAGGACATAGGTTTAAGGTGAGAAAGGAAAAATTTAAAAGGGACCTGATGGGCAACATTTTCATGCAGAGGGTAGTGAGTGTATGGAATGAGCTGCCAGAAGACGTGGTGGAGGCTGGTACAATTACAACATTTAAAAGGCATCTGGATGGTACATGAATAGGAAGGGTTTAGAGGGATATGGGCCAAATGCTGGCAAATGGGACTAGATTAATTTAGGATATCTGGTCGGCATGGATGAGTTGGAACAAAGGGTCTGTTTCCGTGCTGCACAACTCTATGACTCTAAATGGTGAGACCTCATTTGGAGCTGCCATCCCTACTGACTATCGTACCTGACTGAGTTGGGTTTTTCCTTCTCTCTGTCAAAGTATTCTGATTCTGTGTTTCAGAAGTTTGCAGGTTAGTGGCTACGCTGCGAAGTATTTCAAGGTTCTTTCTCCCCGCCCACTCTTCCTGCCCTTGTAGCCCAGTAATCTTTCCCCGCCTTTTGGTGTCTTCCCTCGTTTTACATAGCTGCATTTTCGACACCTTCCAAGGTGTTGTCCTGCCTTTGGAGACACCCCTTTTCAACAGTGTTCCCAGGATTCTGTTCTGATCCTGAATCTCGAGGTTTTATTCCCTCGCTGCCATTACACTAGATTTTCTGTTTTAAACCAACTGTGCCATCTACTTGCGTTGTAGTGACCTCCCAGAGTGAAAGCAAAGTGTTGCTACGTCGTTCGATATGAATGAACCGCACAGCTTAGAGTAAACGTCAATCATGACGTTAAAAACTAAAATAATATTTAAAATAATAAGCAGAGTTGGCAATCCTAAGCCCACTGTGACCATGGCGACCCAATAATGTGCCAACCAGAGTTGGCAATCCTAAACCCATTGTGACCAATGTGACCCAATAATGTGCCAACCAGAGTTGCCAACTCTCAGCTCATTGTGACCATGGCGACCCAATAATGTGCCAACCAGAGTCGGCAATCCTAAACCCATCGTGACCAAGGCGACCCAATAATGTGCCAACCAGAGTTGCCAACCCTAAGCCCATGGCCAGTGAGATGTTTCCAATGTGATGGTCAATACCAACAATGCCATGTAGGCTTTAGGATATTCCATTTTGTTGTAAGGAGATTGGTAGTTTCTCCGGACCGGGATTCCAGAGACCCAGGCTTATGTTCAAAGGTCACAGGTTCAAATCGCACCACTGCAACTGATGTATCCTAAGTTTAATATACCTGCTTTGGAGAGACCATGATCATGAAGGTGGTTCTCCCAGGGTGAGGTGAGCATATTGCTCTGCTGGTGTGCTGATGCCCAACACATCCCCAAATACAGGATTCTCCATGGCAACGTTTGTGGCAGCAGGGGACTGTGTTCATGTCATCCCCTGAAAAATAAATAGATATATCTGGAATGTAAAGTTAGTCTCAGTGATAGTGACCATGAAAACCCATCTGGTTCTTTTCCTCCTTTCACGATGAATGTCTACCGGCCTACACATGACCTTAGAATCACAGCATCATGGTTCATTCCTAATTGCCCTTTGAGATGGCTGAGCAACTCATTCAGTGGATGGCCAGTGAAGGCTGGCCTGGCCAGTGATTGCTACATCCTTTAAGGTTCCTTTCTTTTAATAATCACAAAGGAAAACACCATCGTTCTCCTGAGGAAGGTTGGGGGGTGGGGTGGGGTTTGCAGTTTCCTCACGACGAACCAGGCTGAGATGTAATCTCTGAAATTGTTGGGTCAAATGTTTGCTGGGACCTCAATTGCCTGTGTAATGGCTCTTTTCTGTTTGCAGGAAATGCATTCTCCACTCACTGCTGGACCCAGCCAAGAAAAACAAGTCAGCCTGTCCTGTGAGGCCCTAGTCTGTGTCAGACGGCAGCAGACAGGAAAACAAGCCCTGGGCTATTTGCCCCATGCACAGGGACTTTGGTATACTGCAAAAAACGTTGCTATTTTTGGTGCAGCTGTAAAGAATTCCGAATCCAAGCCCAATCTTAATTCCGGCTTCAAATTCCAATGCAACATCATGAGTTCCCAAATTGGTTGCTGATCGCTTCAGAATTGTCTGAGAGTTTCCAGGAACTACTCTCTCGGATGATATGTCGTCCAACCCACGAAATTTTTATCGGTGTGGTAATAAATGAATTTGCATTCTTGTTTTTGCTTTCTTCCAACATTTCTAGTCTTTAAATGTGGTTTGGTTGTAAACATGTCGGAGACTAGATAAAACATCTGCTTAACTGGACGAGTTTGTCGGAGAAAAGAGGATGTATCATTGTATAGCGCCTTTCACAACCTCAGGAGTATATGAAAGTGCTGTACTGATGGTGCCACGCTCCCACAATGCTGTACTGGAAAGCCTGGCTAGATTTTTGAGCTCAATGTTCAGTGGGATTTCATCTACAGACTTCTGACTCTGAGAGAGTCAAAGCCTGACATTAGAGCTAGGAGGCAGTGAAAGAGCCCCCAGTAAGACAATAAACTAAAGTTGTAAACCCTACATCATTCAGCAGGATAAGAGTCTCAAATAGTTTGGTAAAATGGCCTTTTCAAATATCGAGGCCATTGGAAACAGAGCTGTGCTGATATTTTGTTTATGAGACATGAGCATCGTTAGCAAGGAGTATATTGCCCATTTCTCTTATAACTGTGAAACCCTCACCATTGGCACCACCTTAAAATCTCGGATGCCAAAGCTGCTGTCATCTATGATATGGTGTGGCTCAACCATCTGGATTGCCATCCGGTAGATTCATTGCTCTGAATATTTCTTATTAGTGTAGGACTATGCTACTAATAAACAGGTAAATGTTTATTACGTACTAATGAATAGCTAGTTACATTACATCTGCCAAACATGTTTGACTATTGAGAGACATCTGGCTCAGAGTAAGAGTAGGTACACATTACAGTTCCTGAAACATTCTGGTACACAACTCGGAAACAACTGAACAACTCTGGTTTTCTGAAGAAGAGTCCCGACCTGAAATGTCAACTTTCCTGCTCCTCTGATGCTGCCTGGCCTGCCGTGTTCCTCCAGCTGCACGCTGTGTTATATCTGCAACTCTGGTTAGTTCCTCACAGGAACAGTCCTTTATATTGTGATAGCCAGAGTATATTGTGTGATATCAGTTAACCCTTTTATGTACTTCTTCACTTCTGAGGAAGGGTCACTTGACCCGAAAGTTAACTCTGATTTCTCTCCACAGATGCTTCCAGACCTGCTGAGCTCTTCCAGCAATTTATATTTTTGTCTCTGATTTACAGCATCCGCAGTTCTTTCTGTTTTTCTTTTATGTACTAACCGTCTCATCCAAAAATGCCTACATAGTCCTGAGAAGGGGATGGTGAGCTACTTCCTTGAACCACTACTGTCCTTGAAGCATAGGGATACCCATAGCACTGTTGGGAAGAAAGGTCCAGGCTTTTGACCCAGTGACAGTGAAGCAACGGCGATATATTTCCGAATCAGGATGGTGAGTGGTTTGAAAGGGAACTTAGAGGGAGTTGTGCTCCCGTGTATATGTTGCCCTTGTCCTCTTGATGCTAGAGTTTATGTGCGTGGAAGATGCTAATGAAGGAGCCTGGGTGAGCTGCTGCAGTGCATCTTACAGATGGTACACACTGTGCTTTGATGTTGTAATGAGAAACTGTCTTGAATGATGACTTGTCAAGTCAGCTGCCTTGACCGAGAGCTGATGTACCTAATCTTAGCTGTGAAATCCTTAGGACAGAAACAGTTACCTATTCAGCCAGAGACATTTAAAATTAGAACTGCACAAGCTGTTAAACATTAGTATCACTTCCTAGCATACTTCCTCTGCTAGTACGTGAGTGTATGGTAGCCTCAAGTGGACAAAATCCAAAATGCAGCTGTCAATACACTACACATGTCATGGGGCAATTATTGCAGAGCAATTGGCCCTATTGCTCTCGACCCAGTGTCAAGAGGAGATATGGTAATTGTACTATTCATCCAAGGCTCCTGCTGGTCTCTATCTTCCAATTGACTTGGCTAAAATATTCAGATACGTGTTCAGAGTAAGGCTTGACCATAATGTTCCATGGGTAAGCCACCTCTTGAACAGTTTAAACTCACAACTGAAAGGATAAGAACCACAGATGCGTGGAAACACCTCTTATTTCCCGATCCCCCTACGTAGCGACCGTTCCTTCATTGTGATTGTGTTAAAAATTCCAGAACTCCACCTCCCACATGTCCCTAGTAGTTAGGCACTTGCCACCAACCCTTGGGAATGGAGCTTCAATTACTCACCCCATCCAGGGCCACACCCAAATCCATATCGTTCCCATCTTTCTTCTCCCTGTTCACCAACTCACAGAACCATCCAGATGCCACAGGACCTCAAGCTGAGTAACTACAGCCAGGATCTTAAATGGAAACCACTTTTCATGGAATTATATGGAGAAGGCAGATTAAGGAGGCTTGTTCTTTATGTCAATTCTTCCATACTCCCCCTCCCTCATGCTACACCACAAAGGCAGAGAAACACTACAAGGGAATTTTTGGCACAAAGTGTTTGGTAATAGATTGCATTTACGTGGATCTTCAGGATAGGACATTGAAAAAAATGACAGAGTTTGAGAGAAATATGTATTCATATAAATAGAGCTTTGTCTCCATCAAAGCATGCACATACTTCATTTTAATTTCAAAGTCGTATTCTATAATGTCTTCCCCCAAGCTAGAAATAAGCTGCAAGAGGAAGTGGCCGAGACTGGTAGAATTACAACATTTAAACAAAATCTGGATGGGTATATAAATAAGATGCGTTTAGAGGCACATGGGCCAAATGCTGGCAAATGGGAAGAGATTAGTTTGGGATATCTGGTTGCCGTGGACGCATTGGAACGACAGCTCCATCTCCGTGCTGTACAGCTCTATGACTCTAGAGAATTCCAAAGGCGTCTTTCATAAGTTGTGACAAGGCCAGCATTTGTTGCCCATCCCTAATGGCCCTTGAAGTGAGTGCTTGCTTAGCCAGTTCAGAGGGCAGTTCAGGGTCAAGCGTATTGCTTGTGTGCGGAGTCACATGTAGGCCAGACCAGGCAGGGACGGCAGAGTTCCTTCCCTAAAGGACATTAGCGAACCAGATTGGTGTTAAAACCTATCAATGATACTCCAATGGTCGGCATTATGGAGAATAGCTTTCAATTGCTAATACTGTGCAAATTGAGAGTGTATAGGTGCCAACTCCAGTTGCTATTAAGGGAAGCTGGTGGAAAGAATACAATGATCTGGGGCACAGTGATAGTTGAAACGTACACAAACAGAAAATAGGAGCAGGAGTGAAATTAAGAAATGCTTCTAGGCACACAGGATGGTAGGGACTTGGAACTCTTAGAAGGACAATATAGGAGCAGAGGTAGACCTTTGTTGTAGTCCCTCTGTAGTCAGAACATCCTTCCTCAGGGAAGGAGGTCAAAAATACACACAATGCCCCAGGTGTGGTCTCACCAAGACCCTGTACAATTGCAGCAAGAGATCCCTGCAGAGGAGATTTACCAGGATGTTGACTGGTATGGAGGGAAGGTCTTATGAGGAAAGGCTGAGGGACTTGAGGCTGTTTTCATTAGATGGAAGAAGATTAAGAGGTGACTTAATAGAGACATACAAGATGATCAGAGGATTAGATAGGGTGGACAGTGAGAGCCTTTTTCCTCGGATGGTGACGGCTAGCACGAGGGGACATAGCTTTAAATTGAGGGGTGATAGATATGGGACAGATGTCAGAGGTAGGTTCTTTACTCAGAGAGTAGTAAAGGCGTGGAATGCCCTGCCTGCAAAACAGTAGTAGACTCGTCAACTTTAAGGGCATTTAAATGGTCATTGGATAAACATATGGATGATAAGGGAATAGTGTAGGTTAGATGGGCTTCAGATTGGTTTCACAGGTCGGCGCAACATCGAGGGCCGAAGGGCCTGTAATGCGCTGTAATGTTCTATGTTCTATGCTCCTGTACTCGAATCCTCATGCTGTGATGGCCAACATAACATTTACTATTCACCACCTGCTGCACCTGCAATGTGTCTCCATTTCTGGGCCAGAAAGCCCATTTTCAAGTTATGCCCTTCCTTGGAGGTGTGTCATAACATGTCAAAACAGGTTGATTTTAGAAATGTGCTCTTAAAAAGACACAGTTTCCATTGGGGGGAGATAGTAGGAACTGCCGATGCTGGAGAATCTGAGATAACAGGGTGTAGAGCTGGATGAACACAGCAGGCCAAGCAGCATCAGAGGAGCAGGAAGGCTGACGTTTCGGGTCGGGACCCTTCTTCAGAAATTAACGCCTTTTAAACACTGCTTCAGACCCTTTCTGAAGAAGGGTCCAGACCCAAAACGTCAGCTTTCCTGCTCCTCTGATGTTGCTTGGCCTGCTGTGTTCATCCAGCTGTACACCTTGTTATCACAGTTTCCATTGGGATTGGTTCAGCCAAGTAGAAAATGCCTGTATTTATGCTGTGCTGGGTATTGTGAATAGATTCATTTAGGAGACAGATTGGTTCCTATCTCTTCTTCTACCAGGTTAAAGCTGCTGAGATAGTGACCCGTCGTTTTAGACCCTCCCGCCCAGGGATAAAGCTTCTCAGTCTCCATGCTGCCAAACTGTCCAAATATCATAAAATAGAAGCCAAGAATATTTACAGCACCATGGTTACAGGGAGGAGGCGAATTAGCCCATTTCTCTCCAGATGCTACATAGTTAGCTCCGTTTGCTCTTAACCCATGTTTTCTCATCAGCTGTCTTATCTCGTTCCCTGTGGAGGTTGTATCCTGCATGCTTAGGACATGCATTCTAGACCCCCCCACCCCCCGAAAAAAATTTCCCTCATGTCACCTTTGGCTCTTTGAAGATAAGGAAGGAAAGGGGATTATTTGATTGGTCATGATCCCAGTGACTGGTGGAGCAGACAGCCAGGCTGAGTGGCCTATTTCTGCCTCCATGTAGAGCCACACAGCACGAAAACAGACCCTTCGTCCCAACTCATCCATGCCAACCAAGTTTCCCAAACTAAACTAGTCTTGCTTGCCTGCATTTGGCCAATATCCTTCCAAACCTTTCCTCTTCATGTACTTTCTCAAACGTCTTTTAAACGTTGTAACTGTACCTGCATCCATTACTTCCTCTGGTAGTTCATTCCTAATGCGTACTGCCCTCTGTATCAAAAAGTTGTCCCTTGCGTACTTATTAAATCTTTCTCCTCTCACTTTAAAATATGCCCCCTAGTTTTGAACTCTCCCAACCTATGGGAGAGACCTTTGCTACTCACCCTATCTATGTCCCTCATGATTTTATAAACTTCCAGAAGGTCACCCCTCAACCTCCTATGCTCCAGTGAAAGAAGTCCCAGCCTATCCTTATAACTCACACCCTCCAGTCTCAGCCATATCCTGGTAAATCTTTTCTGAACCCTCTCTGATCTAATTATATCCTTCCTATAGCAGGGCGATCAGAAGTGGGCACAGTATTCCAAATGTGGCCTCACCAACGCCCTATACAACCTCAACATGACGTCCCAACTCCTTTACTCAATGGCCTGAGCAATGAAGGCAAGCTTATGGTCTTTTGCCAGTCACCTTAAATCGATGTCATTCTCTAAAGCCCTAAGGCTAGGCAAACCTAACCTACTTTTAAAAGCACTATTCACCAATCATCACCTCCCCTCTCGCCCATCCCAGAAGGATATCCTTCAGCCTTCCACTCCCACTCTCCCTGCCATTAGCTTTACAAACTCTTTCCAGACCCTAATCAGGAGAAATGTCTGCCAGGAAGTGTCAATTAATCACACGGTTTGTCAAAACCTAAATATAACTTTGCAATGCAACAACATGATTCAATAGTTAAGTGCGCAGTCTGTAATCTTTTTAGATGATTAACCTCTATAAATGTGCATTGTTTTTGATTCCTCCTTTATTTAGAGCTCCAGGTAAAGGTCTGTGGCCCAGACTGCAGGACATGACCGGCGTTGAAATCTGTTATGATATCATCACTTAGCTATCACACTCCAATTAACACACTCACTCCAAAATGCTCTCAGCAACAAAAACAGTAATTGTTGGAAAAATTCAGCAGGTTTGGCAGCATCTGCAGACAAACAAAGCAGAGGCAACATTTCGAGTCCAGTCGAGAGTTCTGAAGAAGGGTTCCTGGACTCAAAATGTTAACTCTTGTTTCTGTCCACAAATGCCTCCAGATTTAATGAGTTTCTCTAACAATTTCTGTTTGTTTTAAATCATCAGCATATGCAGTTCTGAGGAAGGCTCACTGGATCTGAATCGTTAACTCTGATTTCTCTCCACGGATGCTGCCAAACCTGCTGAGCTTTCCTGCAATTTCTATTTTTATTTCTGCACCTTTGTTTTATTAAAGTATTGCTTCAATTTAATTGAGTAGGAGATGCTGGCAATAGCCTGCTGTTGGCATTTAACCTTCTCTACAGCCATCTTTTGTTTCCTAACTTGACCTTTGACCTGATATATTTCCCTTGCTCCGTCAATCCTTTTATTGTTTAATCTCTCCTGCCTCCCCTCTTACCACACTCCTTCCTTTTTTTCTCTCTCTCTCCATCTTGGTTTCTCTGCTTCTGAATCTGTTTGAAACCTGTCACGTCTCTAACAGATATCACAATTGCAGGTGATGGTGATATTGGATAAATCGGATCCCAGAGTGAAATCTGGCTTCATAGACCACAAACATTAACTTTCTTTTTATGTATGATGAGACCAGTCTCTGAGCGTTTTCATAAGAGGCTGCCAATGTACTTTTAACAAAAGAACATAGACGTTTATTACGCAAAAGAGAAACGCAAACTATAGTACAACAGATAAGAACTATGGGAGCAAACTTGTCACAAACATCGGAAAGAAAATTTCTTTCTTTTAATCTTAGTAGACTCAAATCTCAGTGAGAAATCACTCACTATGTTTGCATTAAGTCTTGTTGCTCAGTTGCCACAACTTTACCTTTTCCCAAATTTCTGTGAATTGACTGGATGCCATTTTCTTTGGTTAATGTCTCTCCCTAAGACACTCAAACTCAGCTCACACGAAAACAGGAATTGCTGGAGATTTTTTTAGACTTAGGTTTAGATGTGCTTGAATACAGGAGTGCGGTGGAAAGTGTACAAAGTCGGCATTTTCTGACAGCGTCTTAGTTTACAAAAGACGGGATTAAAACCAAAGGAGCAACAAAAGAAGCAGCTAAAAGAAAAGGAAATGTCCAGATCAGTACCCCTGGCCTCTGCCAACAGAAAAACAAAGCCGCAAAATCCCTCAGCCTGTGAACACTCACGTGCCCTGAGACCCTGCATGCTTCTGTTGCTGGAATGCCATGCCCCTGCCATCAGGCACCAGGACCCAGCCATGGCCTGGAGCTGCACCACTGCCACTGGAACCACGTCGCCAATCTTCAGTGCCATCTTGCCTCCCACTGATGTCACCGCTGCCATGAGTCATAGAGTTCCCTACGGTGTGGAAACAGGCCATTCGGCCCAAAAAGTCCACACTGAGTCTGCAAACCTCAGCAATTCAGCTGCCACTGAAGTGGGGTGGGGGGGAGAAAGAGGGGTGGTGGTGCTGGGTCCTGAACTGGGCCCAACTCGACACCGGGCTCGCCGTGCCGCAGCGGCCAGCACCTTATTGTGGCTGACGTTCCTCACTGCTGTGGCCACCTGGGACCACCATTTCAGCAAAAGAACCTGCCTCTGCTGACCTCCCACCCCCACCTCCCCCCACCCACACCCACACCCCGACCGCCCCCACGCACACCCCCACTACCCCCGCCCACACCCCCCACCCACACCCCCAATACCCTCGGGGGAAGGAATCACTCTCACCACTGCCAATACTCCAGGAAGGAACTGAACTAACTCAGCTCACTGTAATTAACTAGTCATTATGGGGAGGTAGCCTATTAATCTCTGGGGGCCTGGTTTCGAATCCCAGCCTGGTAGATGGTGGTCTTTGAATTCAATAACAGTGTGTAATCAAATTAAACCCTTCCGGTCCTTGAGGGAAGGAAGCCGTTGTCCTTGCCTGGTCTGGCCTACAAGTGACTCTTAACAGCCCTTCCTGAAATTCAGAATGGACAATCAAACTGGTGACCAGTTGTCTCCATCTTACAAGAGAGCAGCCTTTTGGGACTAAGGAATCTTTCACTTAACTGGCCATGCTTTGGGACATCTACGGCTGTTAAAGGTGATAAATAAATTGTAGCCTTTTCTTTCTTTCTCCCAATCCCAATTCCTGCCCCTTCTCCAATTTCCCTGTTTTATCCCCTTCTGTCACAGCCCCCCATTTTTCCTTCTTCCCGCCTGAGGGAGTCTCACAAATTTGAAAGTTCTGGGAGAGGATGAAACCAGGGGAGGGACAGCACAGCAAGCCTTGAATTTGGTACAGCGTGGATACAAAGGGTAAGAGACTGATTACAAGAGTTTATAATAGCATTGCATCGGAATAGAATAGATTCCAAACATCGCGGCCATCTCGAAGCTGTTTACAGTCTATTTTTGCCAGAGGAATATGAAGCCTTTAATCATCCTGTTGTTTTTGGGTGTGGCCCTGAAAGCCGTGGTTTCACTGAGTTAAGAGAAGCAGTCTGTTTTGTGGACGGGAAGGGAGAGTTACAAAGGGACAGAGTCAGGCTAAAAGGGAGAGAGAACTTTGGGAGATGGAATGTGGCCCACTGGATTGGCACCCTCACCCACCACCAACACACAGTGGGCATCAGTGTGTACCAACAACTAGCTGCACTTCAGCAACTCACCAAGCCTTCTTCCACAGCACCTTCTGCACCCATGACTACTGCCATCCAGACAAGGGCAGCAGATACATGGGAACACCACCACCTTTAAGTTCCCCTCCAAGCCACTCACTATCCTGACATGGAAATGTATTGCCATTCCTTCAGCATCCTGACTTGGAAATATATTGCCGTTCCTTTAGCATCTCTGGGTCAAACTGGAATCCCTTCCCCAACCGCACCCTGGATACCCTGTACCCCAAGCACCGCAATGGTTCAAGAGGGCAGCTCTCCACCATCTTTTTCAGGGCAATTAGGGATGGGCAATAAATATAGCCTTGTCTGTGAGACCCACACCCTGTGAACAAATTAAAACAATCTACGTTGGAGCAAAGAAACATCAATGCGTCCTCACTGGAGACAGAGTGGGAGTGCAGGAAAACAAAAGGATTTTAAAGTCCGTGTACACAAGTCACTAAAAGCTAATGAGACAGCACGAACTGCAGATGGTGGAGTCAAGAGATAACACAGTGTGGAGCTGGAGGAACACAGCAGGCCAGGCAGCATCAGAGGAGCAGGAAAGCTGACATTTCGGGTCTGGACGCTTCTTCAGAAAATGAAGAAGGGTCCCAATCTGAAACATCAGTTTTCCAGCTCCTCTGATGCTGCCTGGCCTGCTGTGTTCCTCCAGCTCCACATTGTGTTATC
>JAHRHZ010000008.1:9873551-9894758 GCA_024137785.1 Ginglymostoma cirratum | reverse complement strand
AATGGGGACCGCTGCAAGCTACATCACTGTCCTTACTGCCATCGCTCATCTCCATGTGACACCTCCTGCATACACTTACCACTAGCCTGGTTCACTCTGCAATCCTGGGCCTGTGGTGGGTGTAGTTATATTCTTGCGTTATCTTAAACATAACACAAAGGGGGGGCTACCTGGAGTCTGTTTACTTAAAGATCTCTGGTGGGTTTATTTACAGCTAAACCAAATATACAGCAGGGAGAAACCCTCAGATATGGCCCGTGCATTGAGAACTACATTGTAGACAGCCTGTGGTCATGTGACAACATCTGGGTATGTGGCTCCTTTGCACGATGAACTCTTCAGGGGAAATCGTTCCAAAAGTCATAAGACAACCATAGCTGCAGTTCCTAATCTTAACCCTAACCCCAGCCACCATCTTCCCAGTGGAACCACAGAGCAGAAGGTCTGCTCACTACTGGGCTGGACTTCCTGACGCTGAGTTCCTCATCCTGTTGAAAGCACACTAACAGGTGACCTGTTAAATGCCTGATTGGCTGACAATTCATCGGAGTATCCTCAAAGGAGGCAGGTCTCCAACATCAGAGACCCCTGACAACTCCGTGACTAAATGATAAAGAGCCAAGGGCACAGTTGTATTGAGCTTTGTTCAGATACCTCATAGTTAGTTGTAGACAGGGCACCACAGGAAAGGATGTAAACAACACATTCAACTTGACACAAGGGCGTCCCAAAGTGAGAGCCAGGACCCCGAGTGGGGTCGCAAGCTAAAATTTTGGGGTCGCAGGATACAAAGCAGTAATGGCTGTCAGGGAGTTCTGACAGAGTCATAGCTCTCTTTCACTCAGGCCTTCACTGTCACTGAGGCCTCATGACAACTTTGAAACCTCAAAATGGGGTCAGAGTGGTTTAGAGGATAAAGTGATGAGGATTGGTTGCATTCTCTTGAGCTTGGATGGTTGAAAGAAGGTCTAACATCAAGATATTTAAAATGGTAAAAGAATTTGAGAAATTAGTTCCTCTGTTGCAGGAATCCCAAACAATAGCCTTTTAAACTCAAAAATGGATTGTTCAAAATCAAAATCAGGGGAAAAAAAAACTTTATCACATAAAATATGATAGAAATTTGGTCCCCAGATGGCCGCAGAGGGCAATTTGGGATATAAAACCCAAGATTGACACATTTTTTGAAATTGCTGGAGAAACTCAGCAGATCTGGCAGCATCTGTAGAGAGAGAAAGCAGAGTTAACATTTCTAGTCCAGTGACCCTTCTTCAGAACTTCAGCTGGCAGCAGATCTGCTGTGTTTCTTCAGCAATTTCTGTTCTCGCTTCAGATTTGCTTTGTTGATACATTCTTGCTGTGTATCAGTGTGTCAAGAAATAGAGAACAAAAACAGGGAATTGGAGTTGAAGTACAACTCAGCTGGACCTCACAGATTGACAAAACAGAATGAGGAGGCTGCTCCTGTTACGCTGCAAACCTGCTTCCCTCAGTTGACTTTGTGAATTGTGCTGCCACCTGCTGAACTGAGCCGGGGAAATTTACTCTGTAACTTGGGCATTTCCAACATCCACGGCCCATGAACATTGTCCACTGAATTATTTCTGGGCCTATTTGACAAGGAGGGAGAGCCTATGCATTCTGTCAACCATTCTGGAGATTAGAGACAGACCAGGCACAATTACACTGCTCTACAGTTGAGTCATGTTGCTGAGTAGGTATCACAGTCCTCTTGTACCAAAGCATACAGAGGTCTACAGGACAAAATACACCTTCCAGGACAAGCACTGTTTTTGTAGAATCATAGAATCATGTGGTTCAGAAGAGGCCCTTCAACCCATCGATTCTCTACTACCGAAGCTACGCTAAATCTACACTAGTCCCACATTCCAGCACTAGGCCCAAAGCCTTGAATGTTATGATATTTTAAGGACTTGTACTTCTTTCAGTCTAATATACTCCCTTCACCCACTGAAACACATCTTCCCCTCCCCTCCGCTGTCAACATCCTCAGGGTCTGTTCTCTCCATGACACCCTGGTCAACTCCTCCATCACCCCTAACACTTCCTCAACCCCACCCCCCAAACCATGGCACCTTCCCTTTCATTTGGAGAATCACTTGTCCATTCACCTCCTTCCTCCCTCTCTGTCTAAGATTCCAAACACACCTTCTAGGTGAAGCATGTACAACAGTGAAGCGCAGGAACAGGCCCTTCAGCCCACCATGTCTGTGCCAACCATGATGCCATTCTAAACTAATCCTATCTGCCTACACATGGCCTGCATCCCCCTATTCTCTGCTTGTTCATGTGTCCGTCTAAATGCCTCTTAAATGTTGCCACCATTCCTGCTTCTACTGCTGCCCTGACATCATGTTCCAGGCACCTCCCACCATCTGTTTAAAAAACTTGCCTCACGCACATATTTCTTTCATCCTAATCTACGACATTCGCGAACAAACCCTCTGTCTTTTGCACTGGGCCCCTGACCATCCGTCCTCTTGCTCCTTCTCAGCGTCTATCAAAGGTGTTCAAAAAAACCCCCAGTCTGGTACACCTTTCACTTGTAAAGAAGACTCATACCAGACTTGCAGCGTTAATCCCAGACCTGCTGAGTTTCCCTGGCACTTTCTGTGTTTCTTATTAAATACTAAGTCTCCCTTTCTGTTCTCAGGAGTAAAGACCCAGCCACTCTCATCTGTATATCACTGAAACCGGCGATTATCAGCCTCCTCGGCTACTTCTCCAAGATTTTACAGGTAGTGAGTGAAATCCTTAAATGTGACAGCATTTAGTCTGACCAATCGGTATTGTGGGTGTCACTTTCTTCACAGTAAAATACTTTTGTGCTATAGGAGTACAAACTGAAATCTTCTAAGACAAACTATTAGCTTCGCTGAAAATAAAATGCAGCAAAGTAAAATCAAGTGGACTCCTGGGTAGGCCCAAAAGACTCCCTTGTAATCCCCACCTTGATCCCACTCCGACCTCTCTGTCCTTGGCCTGTTGTTGTATTCCTATGAAACTCTACACAGGCTTGAGGAACAGAACCTCATTTTTCAACTCAGCACTTTACAGTCTTCTCAATTCAACATTGAGTTCAATTCTGATTAGGATCTCTGATTCATGTTATTCTTTTGCCCTCCCTTGATTTGTTTTTTCTCCTCTTGCTTCTTTCATAATTATTTTGCTTTTGCCGGCACTCACACCTCCTCCAAGAGCACCTTTGGTTTCTTTACTTGCCCCTTTACAAATCCCTTTAAGCCTTGCAACATGAAACCTTACTCCCTCCCGGGTCCTCCACTGCGTTCTGAAACTTCCCTTTTGTGCTTCCTCCCTCTTTCTCCCCTTTTCACTCACTCAACTGTTCCATTTTGCATGTGCTAATGAAACATTAGCTCTGTCTCTCTCTCTTTCTCTTTCTCTCTCTCTCTCCACAAATGCTGTCTGACCAGCAGAGTATCCTCAGCATTTTCTATGTTTTAATATCAGACTTAAAGCATTCACAGTATTTTGCTTTTGTGTTTGAATGGAGCATTCTGTCATGATAGCTTGGAAAGTCTAAGATTGTCAATGTTCCAATTGTAACCGTTCCAGTAGGAACACTAATAATATAGGACATTCACCCTGATCTAGTGGAACCAAGATTGGCAAAGACTTTTCTGGGCCTTAGGGAACAGGGTGCAACATCTAAATGTCAAACTTGCCATTTTTTTTTGCTGTTCAAGAATGTTCGACAACACAGTTTCTTTCCTTGTTTTCAATTCAATAGAGTTTAGATCAGACACAGTACTGAGTGGAGTTAAACACAAAGGCCTCCTCAAAATGAGATGGCATCATTGATCATTCTGGTCAGTTATAGATTAAAGTATTGTCATCTCACAAATGTATCTACTCTTGAATGGAATGGGCCACTAGACCCTTTCAGAGGGCAGCTAAGAATCAGCTACATTATCTTGTTGATATGTGGGTTTGGAGTCACGAGGCCAGACCAGGTAAAGGATGGCAGATTCCCTTCCCTCAAGGACTTTTGTGAACCATCAATTGATGGTAGTTGTCATGCTTATCAATACTGAGAACCGCTTTCAATTCTAGATTTTATGGGTTTATAAAATCAACCTGTTTGGAAGCACCTGCAAAGTGTGAGATTTGAACCCAGGTCTCCTGGCCCAGAGGTAGGGACGCTCCCACTGCACCACAAGAGCCTAATTCCAGAACGTTATCAGCTGAATATAAATGCGGCGAGTTTTGAACCCATCTCCCCAGAGCATTAGCTTTCTGGATTACTTAAAAAGTATTAACAAGATGACCACTACACCACCATCTCCCAATGTGTGAAGGAGGACTTGTAGACTATTGTCCATTCTCCCTGATCACAAAGGCTTACAATGTAGCACTTCTCATGAAAAGTGAGCTTCTTGTGGCTTTTTGTGACCAATTTGATAGCTTTTTATGTGCCATCATTGCTGTAATGGGGTAAAACAGAGAGGCGTCCCCACCCTTTCCTCCATCTTGGAGTTATAGAGTTATACAACACGGAAATAGATCCTTTGGTCCAATTCATCCTCACCGACCAGACATCCCAATCTAACCTAGTCCCATTTGCCAGAATTTGGCCCATATCCCTCTAAACCCTTCCTATTCATACACTCATCCAGATTCCTTTAAATTTTGTAATTGTACCCACCTCCAGCACTTCCTCTCACAGCTTGTTCCATACATGCACCACCCTCTGTAGGAAAAAATTACCCTTCAGGTCTCTTTTTAGGGGAGGCAGTGGCCTACCGGTATTATTGCTGGACGGTTAATCCGGTGACCCAGGTAATGATCTGGAGACCTGGGTTTAAATTCTGCCATGGCAAGATGGTGGAATTCGAATTCAATAAATATGTGGAATTAAGAGTCTAATGGTGACTGTGAATCCATTGCTGATTGTCAGGTAAAGCCCATCTGGTTCACCAATGCCCTTTAGGGCAGGAAACTGCCATCCTTACTTGGTCTGGGCTCCAGACCCACAACAGTGTGGATGACACTTAACTGCCCTCTAGGCAATTAGGGATGGGTAGTAAATGCTGGCCTAGCCAGTGACGCTCTCACATCCCATGAATGAATAAAAAAAAGTAAATCTTTCCCCTCTCGCCTTAAACCTATGGATCTTGTATCTTGAGGGGTGGTTCAGCTTTGATATCTGGTTTGTGATGTAGTGTCACCATACATTGTGGGTTCAATGTCTGCACTGGCTGAGGTATCTATGAAGGACTCTCCCTCTCAAACTCTCCCCTGCCCTGAGATGTGGTGACCCTCAGGTTAAAACATTACCAGCCGTCCCTTGCTAATGTGATAGAGCGATGAGAATGTGGCTGCACAATGGTTTTTTTACTGCTGTAATAGTAATGCTGTGGAGGTGCCGGCGTTCGACTGGGGTGGACAAGGTCAGGAATCACACAACACCAGGTTATAGTCCAACAGGTTTATTCGAAAACACAAGCTTTCAGAGCCTTATCCCTTCTTCAGATGTCAGTGAGAGAGGTACTCTCCCGGGAATTACTGGATGATGAAGGGTCATCCCTATTGGACATATCCCGCATCTGTCTTCTGAGGAGGTCATTACGGTTTTTCGCTGTGGCACATCAGAACTGACAGTCGATGAGTTGAGCATCATATCTTGTTCCTAAGAGAGTATCCTTCAACACCTTCAGGTGTCTGTCTTGTTCCTCCTCATCTGAACAGATTCTGTGTAATGTATAGGGCTTGTCCATAGGGGATGGCTGTTTTAATATGTTTAGGGTGGAAGCTAGAGAAATGTAGCATCATGAGGTTATCCGTAGGCTTGCAGTAGAGTGAGGTATTGAGGTGTCTGTCCCCGATGGAGATGCGTGTGTCCAAGAATGAGAATAGTAATGAACAGAGAGATTGTGATTTAGATTAAGGGATATATATCTTCCAGGGCACTTGGGATGAATCTCCTGCATGTCTTTAACTGCTTTCCCATCGACTTGCAAGTGCAGACAAGGCCTCAGCTTTAAAAAATCCACCTCTGACAGCAAAGCACTCTAATGTCCTCACAGATAATAGGAACTGCAGATGCTGGAGAATCCAAGATAACAAGGTGTGGAGCTGGATGAACACAGCAGGCCAAGCAGCATCGTAGGAGCAGGACAGCTTGACGTTTCGGGCCTAGATGAAGGGTCTAGGCCTGAAACGTCAAGCTTTCCTGCTCCTATGATGCTGCTTGGCCTGCTGTGTTCATCCAGCTCCACACTTTGTTAACTCTAATGTCCTCATCTGGATTGTCAGTCTTGACTTTTGGGCTTAAGACTTGGAATGGGACTTGAATCCAGAATCACCAACTTAAAGGAACACCTTACTGCTGCTGACAGACAAGCGAGCGCTATTCCACCAGAGGTGAAGGAGCAAAGTCATCTCTTCATGGTTCCTTTCCAAGTCTGTAGTTGTTTTTTCAATAAAAGGTAAAGTCACCCTACTCTTAGCGGACCATTGGGTTGCTCTTCCATCAGAGAGAGGCAGCTGGTAGGGGTTTAACCTGAGGGACACCACACCTCAGGCATGGGGGGGGGTGGATTGAGAAGGGCCATGGTAACCTCAGCCAATGTGGGAATTGAACCCTAGCTGTTGGCACCATAAACCAGCTTTGCATAACTAAACTAACATCCATCTGCTATTAAAGTGTGTGTTTATTTTGAACAAAGTTAATGGCTTCAACCCCAACTTTTCTCAGTGAGGGTTAATTGTTGGTCTGGAATCTATGTTCCTGTGCTTTCTTTCTCAGTTTGTTATGTTTTATATATCCATAGAGTCATAGAGTCATTCAGCGCATTAACAGACCCTTCAGTCCAACCAGTCCATGCTGACCATAATCCCAAACTAAACTAGTACCACCTGCCTGCACTTGGTCAATATCCCTCCAAACATTTCTTATTCGCGTACTCATCTACATTTTTGTTAAGTGTCATAGCTGTACCCACATCCGTCACTTCCTCTGGTTCATTCCACACACGAACCATTCTCTGTGTAAAAAAATTTCCCTGATATCTTTTTTAAACCTTACTCCTCTCACCTTAAAAATATGCCCCCTCATCTTGAAATCCCCCACCCTAGAAAAAAGACACCTGCCATTTACCTTATCTATAACCCTCATGACGTTATAAACCTCTACAAGGTCACAGCTTAACGTCCCACGCTAGAATGAAAAAGTCCCAGCCTATCCAGCCTCTCCTTATAACTCAAACCTTCCATTTCTGCAACATCCTGGCGAATCTTTTCTGATCCTTCTCCAACTTAATAATATCCTTCCTATAACAGACCAGAACTGGACAGAGTACTCCAGAAAAGGTCTCACCAATTTCATACACAATCTCGCCCCAACTCTTATACTCAAAGGTCTGAGTAATGAAGGCAAGCACACTTAATGCTGTTTAACCACTCTGTCTACCTGTGATGCAAATTTCAAAAAATTATGTCCCTCAACCCCTAGCTCTCTCTGTTCTATAACTCAACCTAAGGCCCTACTTCTTTGTTGCGTAAGTCCTATCCTTGTTTGTTTTATCAAAATGCAATCCCTCACGTTTATCCGAATTAAACTCCATCTGCTACTCTTCAGCCCATTGACCCAGCTAATCAAGATCTCTTTGAAATCTTGGATGACATTTGAAATTGAAGTAAATATGTCTCTGAATTATGGGTAGAATGCAATGTGACAAAAATACAACAACACACGGGGGTTCCAGTCATTTAGGATAATGTTTGTGGATTTACAGAGCAATCAGACATTTTAACTCTTTCACCAAACAAATCTAACTGTTCTCTGCTGCTGCATCACCGTTGCTCCTCCTTATCTCTGCAAACTTTTCCAGCCTTACAACAATCTTTGATTTCTAGCCTGCTACAATTCTAACCTCCTGTACGCTTCCAGTTTACTTCATTTCACTACAGCCTTCAGCTTCTTGGCCATTAAGTTCTGGAATTCCCTCCCTAATCCTCTCTGCATCGCCGTACTCCTTGACCTCCAGCCAGCTCCCGGATGAAATTTATAATCACTGGTCTCAATACCCGCTTGTGCTCGGTAACGCTCTGGTCAAGCATGGTGACACTTTAACCATATGCAAGGTGCCATCAAAATGCAAGATGTTGTTGTTACACCTGATCTGACCTCAAGCATCAGAACTGAATCTAGATATTACTGATACCTCAACAGGACAGAGGCCTCCTGCTCTGGAATCTAGTTCAATGATCATGCCATGGGATCTTATTGTCAGTGAATAGCACCATATGTGAATAAAGGGAGCTTTGATTTAATAGAGTGCCCCGAATGGTAACAGCACAAAAGGAGGCCCTTCATATATGTGCTGACTCTTTGCAAGTCAACTTGGCCAGCCCCACTCTCCTGCCCTTTTGGGCTCTGTATTGATTATGATCCAGGTTCTCTTTTGAAAACCCCCAATCGAACATGTCTTCACCACACTCACAGATTGCTTTCCAGATCTGAAATACTTATTGTGTTAAAATAAAAATCCTTTTTCAAAAATAAAATAAGATAAAATAAGATAAAAATCCTTCTCAAAAATCCCATTTCTGATGAAGGGTTTAGGCCCGAAACGTCAAGTTTTCCTGCTCCTATGATGCTGCTTGACCTGCTGTGTTCATCCAGCCCCATGCTTGTTATCTCAGATTCTCCAGCATCGGCAGTACCTTTTATCTCTAATCCTTTTTCGTTATTCGCTTATGGGATGTAGGGTGTCAGTGTCCATTGCCATTGAGAATGTAATGGTGAGCTGCCTTTTTGGTAAATTGGAGGAGATTGGGTCTAGCATGCCCCTCACAATTCATAAAATGACAAGATTTCTCTGTTCTTCAGAGCTGGCTCTTAGACATTCGGAGTATTTGCTCTTATTCCATTGTCTTCCTGCCCACATCTCATGTTCTGTGATGCATGGTGTCCAAAAACTCACTCTAGAAGCGTGATATTGCCCTCAACCAACAAAGTAACATAGAGCACTCAGCCTTTATCTCTCTCTGGTGAGTTCATGTTGTGGTAGCTGTAAAATGAGTGTTCCATTGTGAGCACATTTCTGTTAATTAAAGCTAGCTTTAACTAGTGTGTTAACTTTCTCGACTTTTTATTACCCCGCCCCTAGCTCTGTCCAAATTAGTTGATGCATCTCTCCAATAGCTTGACATTGTAGCAGAATGCCAGTGGCTATGGAGATGAATGAAATAATTTTGATGTTAGAAAACAAATTTAGACTTTCTTTCCTAATTAAATATGAAGAACTTGTTTCAGTGCAGCTTGCACATCTTCCTATGCTGCAGACAATTCCTGAAAGACCACACAAACAAAACCAAAATACTGCGGATTCTGGAAATCTGAACCAAAAAGAGAATTCTAGAGAAACTCAGCAGCATCAGTGGCGAGGGAAATACAGAGTTAACATTTTAAGTCTGGAATAACTCTTCTTTATTGTTCAGCATAACAGGATTACTAATTACGTGACATCACTATTATGCTACCATCTCCCTATTACTAACTTTTGCAAATAAAGATAACCACGCAAGACTTAACTCAATTGTGAACAATGTTTGAACTATCCAGCATCTTCCTACAGATGTAGTGGAGATAGCAGGAACTGCGCGTTAGCCTTCCTGCTCCTCTGATGCTGCTTGGCCTGCCGTGTTCATCCAGCTCTACACCTTGTTATCTCTCTTCCTACAGATGGTGCTGTTTCCTCTCTTTTGTTCTGAGCCACAGTCCGTGGTCTGATGATTACCTTGATTGATGATCCAGCTCACTAACTTGGTTCACTCCTGCAACTGGCCATGCAGTGTAGACTCAATCCAGAAATCACACGACACCAGGTCATAGTCCAACAGGTTTATTTGAAAAATCAAGTTTGCGGAGCCTCGGTCCTTCTTCAGGTGTTAGTGAAGTGGTATCTGACACAGAATTAATAAGTAAATGATCAAAGGGTCACCCCACTGATAAGGACGTACTGAACAAACCTAAGATGCTGTTAAATCTTTAATCAGTTAGAAGGTTTTAATTGATTCATATGTATGTGTAAATCCCCGAATTCCATTCGTCACTGTCCTGAGAGAACTAAAGGGTTTATCAGTGTAAAGAAGAGGCGACATTTTAGGTCAGACAATGCATGTTAGGTGTGAGGCCTTGTTTACAATCTGTTTATGTTTTGTTGGAGTCAGACTGGTTTTATTTCTAAAGTAGGAATTTATAAAATATCACATTGACTGACTGTCTATAAATTGTGTGTTTTTTGAACAAAATAGAATGTATCTGCAAATACAAATTCACCTCATAGATTCACGTGTGTGTGTGTGTGTGTGTGTGCGCGTGTGTCTGTGTGTTTGTGAGTGTGTATACGAGTGTGTGTGTCTGTGTGTATGTGTATATGTGGAACAAACAGTGGAGCTCAGAGTACTGTGTCACGGACCTGCTCAACAAAAACCACTGCATCTCTTTCCAGGGATAACAAGGTGTAGAGCTGGATGAACACAGCAGGCCAAGCAGCATCAGAGGAGCAGGAAGGCTGACGTTTCGGGCCTAGACCCTTCTTCAGAAAGCTTCTTCTCCAGCTCTACACCTTGTTATCTCAGATTCTCCAGCATCTGCAGTTCCTACTATCTCTGCATCTCTTTCCAGACTTACTTTGCAAAGGCACATTCCAGAAGGAGATAACACAGTATGGAGCTGGAGGAACACAGCAGGCCAGGCACCATCAGAGGAACAGGAAAGTTGACGTTTCGGTTTGGGACACTTCTACAGAAATGGGCCTTTTCTGAAAAAGGGTCCCGACCCTAAACGTCAGCTTTCCTGTTCCTCTGACGATGCCTGGCCTGCTGTGTTCCTCCAGCTCCACACTGTGCTATCTCTGACTCCAGCATCTGCAGTTCTTGCTATCTCTGACATTCCAGAAGGAGATGCGTGGCAGTTTCTATGGTCCCACAGTCTCTTTGAGGGCAGCATGCGGTGGTGCAGACAGACTGGGCCAACATAAAGGATCTCACAGGTAGTCCCCTTCCCACCACCAGCTTGTTGGAAAGTTCTGGTGATGAGGCATTCTGTTAAATGACTTTGACAGTCTGCTCTAGGGAACCACGTGACAGGGTCCACCATCTCCTTTTCCCTCAGTGTCTTGAGGACTCTATAAGGTGGGTTTCTTTACAAATTTCTCCATGAAGAACAGGTGCTACGGAATGTTTCAACGACTTGGAGCATTCCACAGCAGCAAGGCAAGTCCCATCCTTTGCAGCACCAGGAACAGGTAGAACCTGAGTACGTAGTGACACTTGGTGTTTGTGTACTGAGTGTCTGCGCACAGCTTAAAGCAGTCGCACAGAGGATCGGTCGGCCCAGTTCCCAAAGAACATGGCCTTGCTCTCGCCTCCATTTACCTTGGCTCCCGAGACCAGCTCAAACTGGTCTCAGATTCTCATGAGTCTGCGCACTGACAGCAGATCCAAGCAGAAAATGGCAACGTCATCCATGTACAGGGAGGCGTTGACCTGCAGGTCTCCACTGCCTGGAATAGTCACCCCTCTCTCACATACTTCCTGACAGACTCAGCAAAGGCTCTGTACAACACACAAACAAGGCAGGAGGGAGTGGGCAGCCCTGCCTGACTCCGGATCTGATCGGGAAGCTTTCTGATTCCCACCCTTTGATTGAAACAGCGCTAACGATGTTGGTGTACAGCAGTCGGATCCAATTACAGATTCCCTCCCCAAAGCCCATCTTGCAGAGCACTTCCCACATATAGCTGTGTGCTATAGGCCTTTGATAAGACTATGACACTATCATTATTTATCAAGTAGTTCGTCCTTGTGTTTTCTCTTGTTTCCTGAACATGGTCCCGTTGGGCGTTGTTTAGGTGCATCCACTTTCCAGGTATTTGTTCTTCATATCTACATCCCAATTCAAAGCCTCAATCCCCTTTCCCCCATAACCTGGTCAGTGGATACCCTCCAACATTCAGTGTTGCCTTGTTCCACACATCCCGTTGTTTAACCTGATAGCTTATTCATAAAATCCAAAGTTTTTTTCCAAACCAAATCTCTCATTTGCTAGTTAAATTAAGCATAAACTCATTTGCCTACATAGCTGCTCAGGATGGTATGTGTGTAATGAGACACGTATTCAGTTAGCAAGAGAACCAGAGGTGGATGGCTGGGAGGTGTAATAGAGTCCAGAAGCAAAACCAGGTTTGAGCCTCGGACTTCTACAGGCAAGAGGTTGTGTTCTACTTTTACTCTTTAATTTTCTTGAAAGGAAACTATACAATCCAGCAGCTAAATGATGCAAAATATCAAATGCGTGGTCGTGGGTGATGGGTGAGTAATCTTTGTTGTTACCTCCCTAATGTTTCAATCCATTTGATAAATATGAGTTGCAGATTGGCAATATAGTGAAGAAGGCATTTGGTACACTTGCCTTCATTGGCCGGTGCATTAAGTATAGGAGTTGGCAGGTCATGTTGTGGCTGCACAGGACATTGTGTGAGGCCACTTTTAGAATACTGCGTTCAATTCTGGTCTCCCCAGTAAAGGAAAGATGTTGTGAAACTTGAAAGGGGCAGAAAAAATTGACAAGGATGTTGGCAGGGTTGGAGGGTTTGAGCGATAGGGAGGGGCTGAATAGGCTGGGGCTAATTTTTCCTGGAGTGTCGGAGGCTGAAGGGTGACCTTATTGAGGTTTATAAAATCATGAGGGGCATGGGTACAGTGAATAGTCAAAGTCTTTTCCATGGGATGGGGGGTTCTCCAAAACCAGAGAGCATAAGTTTAAGTTGAGAGGGGAAAGATTTACAAGATACCTAAGGGGCAACTTTTTCACGCAGAAGGTGGTGTGTGTATGGAATGAGCTGCTAGAGGAAGTGGTGGAGGCTGGTACAATTACAACATTTAAAAGGCATCTGGATGGGTACATGAATAAGAAGGGTTTAGAGGGATAGGGGCCAAATGCTGGCAAAGGGAACTAGATTAATTTAAGATATCTGGTCGGCATGGACGATTGGACCAACAGGTCTGTTTCCGTGCTGTACATCTCTATGACTATGATCTCTGGTATCTATATTCTTGGGAAGTGATACAATTGATGCCTTTCCTCCCTCCCTTTCATGGATGAATGCGAGTCCCATAATTGCTGCCAGTCTCTCTCTTGCACCACACCTCGATGTTTGTTGGTTATCCCTCCCCGTTCTAATTTTGGTCTCAATGTGCCACCCCTTAGCATTGCCATCTGACTAGTGTCTAAACCTTTTTTTAATTTTACTTTTTCTCAGTAAAAGGACACCACGTGCAAAAGACTTCATTCAATATTCCCACCACCAGGCAAATACCCATGCGACCAGGGAACCAGTAACAAGCAAAGCCCAATAGGGGCAACACTGGCATGAAAAAGAAGTGAAGGGGGTGGCGAGGGATTAAGTCAAAATAAACTTTGGGATTTTATTTACTTTCGTTTTCAATTTTAAAAATGTACTTTGTTCAGAAAATATATCTTTGTATTTCTACATTGTCACAAATGCTATTTGGCTCTGTACAGGAGCAAATCAAGTGAACTAACAAACATTTGGGTTTGACTTTATCCCAACAAAGCAAAGCCACCTCTTATGCAAACAAGACCATATTTCTCTGGCACGTGGGCATCACCGGTAAGTCTGGCATCTGTGGCCCATCAACCGATTGGCGTGTTAGGTAATTTAAGAGGAACCACATCGCTGTGGGTTTGGAGTCATACGTAGGCCAGACTAGATGAGGATGGTAGATTTGCTTCCCTAAAAGACAGTAGAGAACATGACGTTCTCTTTTAACATTCAGTGCTCATTGACAATTGACAGCTTTCAGTTTGCTGATTGAACCAGCTACTGCGGTGGGATTTGCATCCATATTCCCAGGTCTTTGGCATGAGCCTCTGGCTTGTTACTCCAATGGCATTATCACTATAACATTGTACTCCTTAAATTCCCCTCCTAAACATCTCATTCATTGTCCTCCTTTAAGTTACTCCTTGAAACTTACCTCCCAGCATTCCTCATAGATCCTTAAGTATCTCAGTGTCAACATTTGACCTATTTTCCCAAAGATATAGTTTATTAATAAAATCTAGAAAAGTACTCAATTTAGAAATGGCAGAAATGCAATAAAAACCAAAAGAGCTGTGGATGCTGTAAATCAGGAACAAAAACAAAGTTGCTGGAAAAGCTCAGCAGGTCTGGCAACATCTGTGGTGGAGAAAACAGAGTTAACTTTTTGGGTCCAGTGACCCTTCCTCAGTTCTGAAGAAGGGTCACTGGACCCGAAACGTTACCTCTGTTTTCTCCTCCACAGATGTTGCCAGACATGCTGAGAAATGCAATAAATTTCAACTTGTCTCCATACACCATTTCCCACTCATAACTACCTCAATACAATTGTAATACTCTTGATGTTAATAGGAAAGTTTCACTATGTTAAAGGTAGTTTTTTAAGGTGGCGGTGCTGTCTTACAGCTCGCTCAGAGTCCAGGTTGCTGTGGTAACACACAGTTTTTACATGCGTGTTGTGGTCTAGGGCCACAGATTGTCACAGTAGAAGCTCAATTGTCCTTTTCCAAAACTTAATGAACATGACCAGGAATTTCTCTAAACCTCACTGCTTGTGTGTTTGACATGTTTGTAGGTTTGCATTGAACCTGATTATCCTTCGATGATGAGCATAATTCCCATAGCCACCAACCCATGGCATGGGACTTGAGCTCAATGTATCTAGCAGCAGCAGTAAGGACGCTCCCCATTACACCACATCACACCGCACTATCATATGTATGCAAGTTGTTATTTATTTAGCCCGGTTGTCTGGCAGCTCCTGTTCTCAGCCTGCTTTGAAGCCACACCCTTACAGGCAGCTGTTCCTGGATAGTCAATAGGAATGGCAACCTTAGCTGGCGTCCTGTTTTTTTTTCCCAGTTTTTCCTATTCTGGGAGTGCTGCTCATGAACATAAACAGCAGAGCAGTCTCATGGGGCTGAATTGCTCCTATTTCTTATGCTCGCCACCAGTGAGAGGTGTGCAGCGTTGGTCTGAGGAAACAGAGGAGCTTCAATGAGACTGCTTCGAGTCAGTGGACTAGTCCTTGTTCAAGAACTCAGCCTAAAGGAGTACGCCTCTACCGTTACTTCATCGGGTAAGTGTGTAGACGAGTGCATGCCGCAGACGTTAATCCGAATGTTCCACCAACTGGAAACCGTGGATGAACTGGGAGATCCACACCCCACTGAAACGCAGGTCTGAGGTGTTCAAGTCGGGTGACCCTGACCTACACAGGAAATCCAGGCACGACATTCATAAGGCCATCAGAGACACCAAGATGCAATACCAAACTAAGCTCGAGACGCAGACTAACCACATGGGACACCCATCATTTGTGACACGACATAATGGGCTACAAAGCGAACTCGAACTGAATTGTAGGCTACAATACACGTCTGCCTGATAAGCTCGAGGCATTCTACCCTCGCTTTGAACAGAAGGTCAACGGAACAATATCATCTATCCCAATGGCCTCGAAAGTGCCTGTACCCTCAGTCACTGCTGCAGACTTTTGATTGGCCTTCTTAAGGGTGAGCGCATGGAAAGCAGCCGCCAGCCTGGATGCAGTACCCAGTCGTGTGGACCAGCTGGCAGGAGTATTTGCAAACATCTTCAACTCTCCTTACTACAATCTGAAGTACCCAGCTGCTTCACAAAGACCACCATCATCCCAGTGGTAAAGAAAAATCATGCAGCATGCCTCAATGACCACCACCCAGTCATTATGAAGTGCTTCAAGAGGTTGCTCTTGGCTCACATCAATTGCAGCCTCCCAAAATGCCTTGATCCCTTGCAATTTGCAACGGGTCCATGGCAGGCACTATCTCCCTGACCCTATACTCGTCCCTGGAACATCTGGACAACAAGCTTACTTATGTCAGGCTCCTGCTTATTGATTACAGCTCTGCCTTCAACACCATAATCCAAAACAAACTTGTCTCCTAACTCCAGGACCTAGGACACTGCTCCCAGCTCTGCGACTGGATCCTCAAATTCCTGACCCACAGACCACAATCAGTAAGGATTAGTGACAACACTTCCTCCACAATAATCCTGAAAGCAGTTGACCCGCAAGGCTGCATACTCAACATTGTGCCATACTCCTTATACACACGCGACTGTGTGGCCACATTCAGCTCTAAGACCAGTTACAAAATTTGCTGATGACACCAGCATTGTAAGTTGGATCTCAAACAATGACAAGACGGTGCACAGGAAGGAGATTGAATGTTTAGCGGCATGGTGTAAAGACAACAATCTCTCCATCAGCCTCAGCGAAATGAAGGAAGTGTTTATTGACCTCAGAAAGCAGTGTGGAGGAAATGCCCCTTGTCTGCATCAATGGTGTTGGGGTGGAGGTGGTCAACAGTGTCAACTCCCTGGGAGTAACAATCACCAACAATCTGTCCTGGTCCACCTATGTTAAGACTATGGTCAAGAAAGCACAACAATGCCTCTCATTCCTCAGAGAGCTAAAGAAGTTTGGCGTATCCACAATGACTCTTACCAATTTTTATAGATGCACCATAGAAAGTATCCTATCTGGATGCATCACACTGTGGTATGGTAACCGCTCTGCCTAAGACCGCCAGAAACTGCAGAGAGTTGCGAACACAGCCCAGTCCATCACACAAACCAGCCTTCCACCCATTGACTCCATCCATACTTCCTGCAGCCATGAAAAAGGAGCCAACATCATCAAAGACCCCTCCCACCACAGTTATACTCTCTTCCACCCTATTCCATTGGGCAGAAGATAAAAAAAAATTTGAAAATACGTACAAACCAATTCAAGAACAGCTTCTTCCCCGCTGTTATCAGACTTTTGAAAGGCCCTCTTTAATGTTAATGTTCATCTCTCTCTTCACCTTCTCAGCAGCTGTCACACTGTACTGTGCTCTCTGTTCTGTTACCCTGCTGTACTGGTAAAGCACACAAGAGCCTTTTCACTGTACCTTGGTGACAGTCATAAGTCAAACCAAAGCAAAAATAAGATATAGAATATGTCTTCACAAAACATAGAAACTGATGCTGAAGCATTCTGTAATTCATATCTCACAGATTATTAACTGCTGATCGCAACAGAATCATGGCATTGTACAGGACAAAAGGAGATCATTTAGCCATTGTGCCTGTGCCAGCTCAATTAATCTGATGCCCTTTCCCTTTTCAAGTGTTTCTGTGATTCCCTTTCAAAATTGAAGCCACTACCACTGACCTTTCAGGCAGTGTTTTCCAACAATGCACAGTTGCGTAGGACTACTCGTGAAATTAGAGATTGATAAATTTCTGATTCCCAATGGAGTACAGGGTTTGGGAGGTGGGGTGAGTAAAAGGCATTGAAACGTTCAATCAGCCATAATCGCTATGAGTAATGGGGCAGGCTAGATGGACTGAATGGCCTGTCCCTGTTCCTATGTGTGTGTGAAGGGGTGAAGGGATTCGATCAGAAGGTATTTTGAAGGCTGGTGGATAAGGTGAGCCAGGCTCAAAGAACTGGTCTTTTGAGACAACACGGTATTTTAAGAAGTTATCAGAAAGAGAAGAGGGAGAGACAAGTTAGGATCCATCGTGCAACCCCTTCCTAGATCTGAAACCTTTTGTGGCCTTAAAGCCCCCTGAGATTTCTGCACACCTTTCATGCTGAGCTCCTGCAATAAGCCCCCGATTTTAATGACTGAACGTTGACATCATTACTTTCAGTTGAATGCTAAACCCTAGGACTCTTTGCCTGAACCTTTTACTCTTCAATAGACCCACCTCATTGATTAAGGTCTCAGCCACCTAACCGAAATCAACTCCAGTCATTTAGTGTTCTAATATTTGTTTGATAATCACTCCCGAGTAGTAATTTTGCAGTGTTTTACAAAGTAGGAAGGATTTGAGGAATTAAGGTTAATGGGGAGAGTGCTGGAAAGTGAACATGAGGAATGTTGGATCTGCCATTGAAGGGCAGAGCAGGCTTGAGGGGGTGAATGGCCTTCTGTTATCCCTATTTCTTATGGCCTTACGGTTATAAATTGTAATTGATGGCGCAGATGTTAGGCAGCAGGTACTGGGGAGAAGAGCACACATATAAAGAGGGGACGTTGAGCATTGGTCATTCTATTGTTGACACTCCAGTTGTGTTGCTGCCACACCCAATGGTTAACTGCCAAGGGAAAGATTGACAACAAATTGGATTCCTGTCTTTCCACAGAGCTGTTGGGAAAACCTGCCTCCTCATCACTTACACAACCAACGACTTCCCTGAGGAGTACATTCCGACCGTGTGAGTATCTATTGCTACTTTCTTCACTTCTACTGTCAGGTCTTCCTTACAAAGGATGGTTACTTTGGGGTGAGAAGCCTCTGAATTTCCTGAAGTTATAGGATTTGATCTTCACACTATTGGAGCAGACAACTCAAATCGGGACCAATCTCAGTCTATAGGCACCCGATTAAAAATTTGAATTCAATTTTTAGAAAATCTGGAATAAGATACTGGCTTTTTTGGCAACCATGAAACCTTTGTCAATTGTCACAAAATATACACCTGGTTCACAAATGTTCTTCAGGGAAGGAAACTGCCATCCTTACCTGGTTGGGCCCACATGCAACTCCAGACCCATAGGAATGTGTTTGACTCTAAACTGTCCTCTGGGTAATTAGGAATGGTCAATAATAGAAGTTGGGATGTCATGTTTTGGCTGTACAGGACACTGTTTAGGCCACTTTTGGAATACTGTGTTCAGTTCCAGTCTCCCTGCTGTAGGAAGGATGTTGTGAAACTCGAAAGGGTTCAGAAAAGATTTACAAGGATGTTGCCAGGGTTGGAGGGTTTGAGCTATAGGGAGAGGCTGAATAGGCTAGGGCTATTTTCCCTGGCGTGTCGGAGGCTCAGGAGTGACCTTATAGAGGTTTATAAAATCACAAGGGGCATAGATAGGGTAAATAGACAAGGTCTTTTCCCCAGCGTAGGGGAGTCCAAAACTAGAGGGTATAGGTTTAAGGTGAGAGGAGAGAGATCTAAAAGGGACCTAAGGGGCAACTTTTTCATGCAGAGGGTGGTGTGTGTATGGAATGCACTGCCAGAGGAAGTGTTGGAGGCCGGTACAAATCCAACATTTTAAAGGCATCTGGATGGGTACATGAATAAGAAGGGTTTAGAGGGATATGGGCCAAATGCAGGCAAATGGGACTAGATTAAGTTAAGGTATATGGTCGGCATGGACAAGTTGGACTGAAGGGTCTGTTTCCGTGCTGTACAGCTTTACGACAAAAAGTGCTGGCCTGACGAGCAGCGCCCACACCCTGTGAGTGAATTAAGAAGAGAAGATGATTTTGGCTCTTCCAAGGCATGAGGGCCAGTCCAAGTCAACCCTAGAAGCATATTGCAATTGCTACAGAAGAAAGCGAAGTGCTGAGTTGAGTTAGTTCAAAGGCCCAACTCATTTTTCTGGAACTAAGGTCATTTGGCCCTCCAATCATCAACCTCTATTTCCACTTACCTTTCCAACCAGCTCCCCCGGCTCCCTGCTACTTGCAAATCCACTCTATGCCACCTCATAGCCCATGTACACCTTACCCTTTGACATAGTGGTCCCACCCAAAGAATCACAGAAGTGTGAAGATGCATAAGGAACCATTGGCCCACTGGTTCTTCAAACGAGCATCATTACCTAGTCTCCATCCAGTTTCACTCCTGACCTCAGGAGCTGTGTGGATAATGCAAAATAAACTTCTACTAATCTAATGCAAGTCTTAGTACTTAACACTAAAATATCTCCCATTCATAAATGTTTCAAAGCTTTACAATCCTTTCCAGTGTTCATTCTGTTATAAAAACAAAATTTGATCCATTGACAATGTCAAACACAACTGCTCCTTGAATAGATTATTTTAACTGTCAATAAAATGTAAGCTCAGCCTCACTCTACCAGGTTAAGTGCTTTTGGTGGTGTTTGTAACTTAGCCAAGCATTTGTAATTTTAGGAATTTGAAACCCAGCCAAGCATTCAGCCTGACCTCAGTTCTAATAACAGCCTTTGGGAAATATCAACAGGTATGGACCAGACTAAAACCTCTCCAAAACATATCAAGGAGATAGCCTAGATCTAACTCATCTTATTTGAAGGCAACTGTAAGGCAGTGCTTTCCAGATGTGAATTGATTGGCCAAACTACTAGGCTTTTAAGTAAAACACATTTTATTCTTAAACCACAGTTAAAATATGAAACAATGCATAACTTTTACTGTATTAAAATACTTAACAAAATGATATATTATTTAATTAACTACTCATCATCTGTTCCAATGTAGCAACATCCCATAAACACACCCTTGGCAAAGGGAAATTCAGCAAAACAGTGTTGTTCATGTGCTACCTCCAGAACAGGAGGAAAAACTGAAAGAATGAACTTAGCAGCAGAGACATGAACTCCACTACTTTGCAGCAGCAGAGACAGACTTTATCTAGCATCTTCAACTCCAAAAACCCCAACTTCAACAGCTGAAAGCAAAATTAAAACCCTGTGTCTGTGTGAGCCTGCCTCCACCCACTCATGCTTCTATTTAAAAAAAAATCCAAAGCTATTTACTCTGCTTTCCATGGAGTAGGTACTTGGGCACTAGGTTTACAACATACCCCTAGAAGAGAAACAGGACGGACAAATCCCTCTTAAAGGCACACCTCATCACATGACAATGAACTCCATTGAAACTGAAGAACCAGATTTTTTTTCCCTAATATCCACAAGTTTGTCTATCAATCGAAACAGAAGTTTGTTTTTAACCATGACTGACAGATCCAGCACTTTCTTCCTATTGTAGTTAAAAATCTGGATATTTAAAAAATTCCAGATTGTGACATCCAGATAGAACTTATTTTCCCTTCACAAGCATATATGACCATATTATAATTTCAGGCTCCCGCAATGCAGGTTCAGGATTTTGGGAAAGGTGAAATAGAGTCTGTTTGAACTCAGCACTAATTTCAAATGAGATAAAAGGTACTGCAGATGCTGGAGAATCCGAGATAACAAGGCGTGGGGCTGGATGAACACAGCAGGCCAAGCAGCATCATAGGAGCAGGAAAACTCGACGTTTCGGGCCTAGACCCTTCGTC
>JAHRHZ010000008.1:9793011-9873151 GCA_024137785.1 Ginglymostoma cirratum | reverse complement strand
GACGAAGGGTCTAGGCCCGAAACGTCGAGTTTTCCTGCTCCTATGATGCTGCTCGGCCTGCTGTGTTCATCCAGCCCCACGCCTTGTTATCACTAATTTCAAGTGATCCTGCTGAGTTAAGGTTTCCTAACTATACAATTCACGCCTTGCTCCCTATTCCTGCTGGAAAAATTGGGATCTACCAGCAACCATCAAAAGGTCTCCTGCAACCAGGTCCTACCCACCATTTTTAAGTGTCTCGAGTTGGCCTAATATCTATCCCATAATCCCGACATTTGCATTTTAGCAAATTTGCAAATGGCCAACCTTTCCTTTGAGACCAATGTTACGGCAAGTTGTTTGAACTGGTGGAAAATAGTTGGCAACATGCTTGTAGCCATGGCGTGGCCTTTAATTCATTCAGATCCCAGGGCGATGCTAAAGGATTGATAACTCTTAAAGCTGACTGACATTAAAGGGATGTGGCTTTGGAAGATCATTGTGCATCAAAGAATGGCAAGAAATATGGCCACGTTGCACATTGTACCTCTTGACGCCAGCAGGATGCCGTACATACTTGAACACCAGCAACACCAGCAATAGTTAAATGGCACCACCAAAATTCTGAACACAGGAACGTGGAACATGGGAAAAGAGTAAGCAGTTAGGAACTTTGAACCTGCTCCTCTTTTCAGGAAGGTCATGGCTCACCTGGTTATGACCGAGAGTCATGGAGCCATACAGCTCTATGAAACAGACCCTTCGGTCCAACCAGTCCGTGCCGACTATAATCCCAAACTAAACTAGTCTCACCTGCCTGCTCCTGGTCCATATCCCTCCAAACCTTTCCTTTTCATGTACTTATCCAAATGTCTTTTAAATATTATCCAAAGATGTAGGTGTAAGCCATTTAGGGCTGAGGTGAGAAGACATCTTGTCACTCAGAAGAGTTCTGACCCTGTGGAATTATTATCCCAGAGAGCTGTTGGGGCAAAACATTGAATATTTTCATGAAGGAGTTACATGTAGTTTTTACAGTGAAAGGGAACAAAGGGAATGGGGGAGAAAGCAGGAACAGGGGACTGAGTTGGATGATCAGCCATGATCATATCGAAGGGTAGAGCAGGCTCGAAAGGCTGAATGGCGTACTCCTGTTCCTATTTTCTATGTTTCTAAGCCCTTCATCTCAGGAACGAGTCTAATGATCCTTCTCTGTGCTGTGTAAGATTCTGAAAGGATCTGAAAGGGTCAGTACTGAGGAGCATCATGAGTACTGATGTCATATGTAGTTCTGGGCAGAATATTTTAGGGATTCTGAAGGAGTGAGACCTGATATCGAGTGCTCCTCAAAATCTCTGTAAAAATGGCCATCTCACTAAAACAAACTCATACAGCTGTGGACACATGTTGAAATAAATTTTGTGAAAGAAGAGGGACTTTGACCCAGAAATGGTTTCATAGAATCCCTATGGTGTGAAAACAGGTCCTTCAGCCCAACAAGTCCACACCGACCCTTGGAGCATCCTATCCAGACCCATCCCCCTGTAATCCACACATCCCTGAGCACTACGGGCAATTTGCCATAGCCAATCCATCCTAAACTGCACATCTTTTGACTGTGGGAGGAAACCGAAGCACCTGGAGGAAACCCACGCAGACACAGGGAGAATGTGCAAACTCCACACAGACAGTCGCCTGAGGGTGGAATTGAACCTGGGTCCTGGAGCTGTGAGCCAGCAGTGCTAACCACTGAGCACCGTGAACACTGTGTGCTAACCACGCTCCCCTGTGACAGCCTGGTTCACTCATCAGTCACCACCTACACTCAGTTCGTTTTCCAAGTAAGTACAGGAGATGCTTCCATTATAGAAAGGGAAAGGACGTGCATTTGTATAGCACCTTTCACAGCTTTAAGGTATCCCAAAGCACTTTACAAAGTCAAAGCGTAGTTGACTGATGTAGGGTAGGAAACATAGCAGCCAGTTTGCAGCAAGATCCCACACACAACTGTTCAAAGATGACTGATGTTTATTGTGGATTTTGCCTAGGGATAAATATTAGTCAGAAAACCAGGGACAGTTCTTCTTCTTGAAAGCTATGCCATTGAAACATTCGTATCCAGCTGAGAGGCCAGACACGATGAGCGCTGGATTTAGCGACCTATTTAAAAAACAACACCTCCTCGAGTCCAAGAGTCCCATTGGTACTGCCCTGGGTGTTAGGCCAGATGTGGTGCTCCCTCACATCCCTCATGTGGGCCTTTAACCCATGACCTTCTGACTCAGAGGTGTGAGTGCTACACATTGATCCAAGACCGATACCCACATTAACACCCAGCACTGTGCTATTGACATGGAGAGGCTGAGGCCAAATTAACCTTGAGAGATAGTAGGAACTGCCGATGCTGGAGTCTGAGATAACTAGGTGTAGAGCTGGATGAACATAGCAGGCCAAGCAGCATCGGAGGAGCAGGAAAGCTGACGTTTCGGGTCTGGACCCCTCTTCAGAAAATGAAGAAGGGTCCCGACCCAAAACGTCAGCTTTCCTGCTCCTCCGATGCTGCTTGGCCTGCTAGGTTCATCCAGCTCTACACCTAGTTGTGCCAAATTATCCTTGTCTTGTTTTGGCCTGATATCCTTTTACCATCTTCGTCAACAGCTTTGACAACTACTCGACCTCTGTGACCGTCGACGGTCATGCTGTAAACCTGGGATTGTGGGACACAGCTGGTCAGGAAGACTATGACAAGCTCCGACCTCTCTCCTACCCTCAAACCGTAAGGCTATTTTTACAGTCAGTCCCTTTTTCCAAGAAAGCAGGGGGTACTATTAGCTCATTCGATAAGTGTAATGCCAACAGCATGAGATTGATCCTCATACATAAGGTGAGTCTCGGGTGTCTAGCTTCTTGCCTTGCCTACTCGTGATTGGGGATATGATGGCCTTGGTGGTATTACCCCAATGATCCAGGTAATGTTTTGTGGATCTAGGCTCTGGGCAGATGGAGGGAATTTGAATCCGTTGGAAGTCTGGGCTTGGGAGTCTATTGAAGATCATGAAACTGTTGGCAGTTGCTGGGGGGTGGGTGGGTGGGTGGGGGTTTGGAAATTCCAGCTGGTTCCCTTTAGGGAATGAAACTGCCATCCTTAGCTAGTGTGTGACTCCAGACTGCACAACAATGTGGCTGACCCTTAACTGCCCTTTGGCCGATAAATGGTAGCCTAACCAGTGATGCCCACGTCCTGTGAATAAATGAAGCAAAAAAATGATGTAAGCCGCTATCAACAATAGACTAGAGGATACCCGGATCTGGTGATGCCCTGCAAGATCTAGGCTAACCAGCTATCTTGGATCCCAGCTGTGATCGAGCAAAAAGCGGTGGAATGTGTGATTCCAACAGCACAGACCCTCCCTCCACTATAATCCAATGCTTCAGTGTAGGTTCGGTGAACTTTGGAATTGCTTGCAGCTGAGGCGAGTTACCATTGCATTTCATAAAAATCATTTGGCGGGAATTTTTTTTTCTGTTCATTTCATGGGACATGGGTGTCACTGGCTGGGCCGAGCATTCATTGCCCTGTCCCTAGTTGCCACCTTGAGAAGGTGGTGGTGAGCTGCCTTCTTGAACCGCTGCATTCCTCCTGCAGTGGGTTGACCCACAATGCCATTAGGGAGGGAATTCCAGGATTTTGACCCAGCGACAGTGAAGGAACGACAATATATTTCCAAGTCAGGATGGTGAGTGGCTTGGAAGGGGAACTTGTCCTTGTCCTTCCAGATGGAAGTGGGCAAGGGTTTGGAGGATCTTTGGTGAATTTCTGCAGTGCAACTTGTAGACAGTACACACTGCTGCTACTGAGTGTTGGTGGTGGAGGGAGTGAATGCTTGTGGATGTGGTGCCAATCAAGCGGGCTGATTTGTCCTGGATGGTGCCAAGGTAAGTTCTGGGGGCTACTTCCTTCCTCAGAAGAAATGATCAGTCCTATTGTGAGCATTGGTGGCAAGGCCCAGCATTATTGAAATGGTGGAAATCATAGTCAACACATTTCGGAATTTTGATGCTGAAATACCACTTACCCCCCAGATTGGAAATCATAATTATATTTGGCTTTGGAGAAGGTGCAGAAGAGGTTTACCTGGATGCTACCTGGATTAGAGGGTATGAGATGTAACGAGAGGCTAGAAAAACTCGGGTTATTTTCTCTGGAGCTTTCAAGGTTGAGGGAAGACTTGACGGAAGTCTATAAAACTATGAGATTCACAGAGCTGGTTGACAGTCAGAACTTTTTTTTTCCCCAGAGTTGCAATGTGCAACACTAGGGTCGGGGGGGAGCATGCATTTAAGGTGAGAGGAGGAAAGCTCAAAGGAGATATGAGGGGCAAGTTTTTTTACACAGAGAGTGGTGGGAGTCTGGAATACGCTGTCAGGGAGTGGTGGTGGAGGCAGATACAATAGGGGCTTTTAAGGGGCTTTTAGATAAGCACATGAATATGCAAGGAATAGAGAGATACGGACCAAGGACAGGCAGAAGGGATTAGTTTAATTTGGCATCATGTTCAGCGCAACATTGTGGACCAAAGGGCCTGTTCCTGTGCTGTACTGTTCTATATTTTGACGCAAAGTTTAGCAGAATAGAAAAGTGTGACAGAGGACCACTTAGCTAATCATTGGATTTTGTTCTTTTCTAGGATGTTTTTGTGATCTGCTTTTCACTTGTCAGTCCTGCTTCTTTCCAGAACGTACGTGTCAAGGTAAGCCCTGGGGACGACTTTCTTCATCAGAAGAAATGATCAGTCGTGTTATCACACCTTGCATCCGAAGGTTCGACTCCAAAGCCACATCTCTACTTTCCTCTTCATGAATTTGAATGCTGTTTTCTCAGATATTTTTCCAGTTCCGTCTTAAATGTTTTGGTCTCGATTAATGGCTGGAGGAAAAATGCACCTAGTGATTGTGGTTCTCAATAGAAAGGCCGTAAAAATGCAAAATGCTGTTGCTGTAGCACAGTTCAAATTCCCTTAACTCCATGTGGAAAAGAATATTTTTTAAAATGCTTTTGCTCCTGATTTGCCTTCCACTGGAATAAATCTTCCTTTATGCGTTATTGGCAATCCATTCTCTGCTCCAATGAATCCAATGCCAAGCCTCCCTCCTTGTAAACCCAGCTGTTGTTTCATTGCTTAACTTCAGGAATGACATTTATACTCATTGGGTTGAATACAGTCCCCAGCCACTTATAGTAACATCTCTGCACAGGTTAGTTAGGAAATGTTAATCAAAACCGGCCATTGCAGCCTTAGCAATAACTAAACTGCTCAATATATTCAGAACTCTTAATAGGTCATGCCTGACTCTCATGGTAAAGCCAAACTTTTCATATTATTGACCAGATCTAGATGGAAAATCAGGAGCTGCAGTAGGCTATTTGGCCTGCTCTGACATCCAGTAAGATTAATACAGATCTGACCCTACCCACCCTGATGCCCCTTGACTACTCAGTCAGCCAGGAAGCCCTGGGTTGAAATCTGTCAGTGGTCCAGCCTCCACTGCTCTTTGGGGAAGAGAGTTGCAGAGGCTCATGATCTTCTGAGAGAAAGAAACCATTTTGATCTTCGATCGGAGACCCTTTGAAACTGTGCCCTACAGTTCTACTCTCTTGCAGAAGGATCCTCTCAGCATCCACCCAGTTAAGTTTTCTCAGCATCATATTATCAGTAATAATCCCAGAAGACCATAGGACTGCTCTCCCATTAGAGGGAGAAAGAGAGAGAGAGAGAGCAAGAGAAAGAGAGCAAGAGAGCGAGAGAGAGCGAGAGAGAGAGAGAGAGAGAGAGAGAGCGAGAGAAAGAGAGAGAGATGTAGGTGTTGAGTTTAACTTGAGGGCAAGGAGTGAAGTTGAGTAGAAGGTTGCCCTTATTCTGTTGAACTCCAATAGATACAGGTCCAACCTGTCCTCCCTTTCCTCAAAAGATACACCTTGCCCAGGTACCTGTTCATGGAAACAGACCCACTGTTGAGTGAACTTCCTCAGAACGGCTTCTAATGCAGTTATGCCTTTTCTTAAATGAGGAGTCCAAAACTGGACAGTGTACTCTAGATGTGGTCACATCAACTGTGACAAAACACCCTTACATTTAGACCCCTTTTTTAATTTGCTCATGGGACATGGGCATTTCTGGCTGGGCTGACATTTATTGCCCATCTCTAGGTGCCAGCTTGAGAAGGGGGTGGTGAGCTGCCTTCTTGAATGGCTGCAACCCACGTTGACCCACAATGCCCTTAGGGAAGGAATTCCAGGATTTTGTCTCAGTCCTCCACTGAAGTGGAAATGATATATTTCCATGTCAGGATGGTGAGAGGCTCGGAGGGGAAATTGCAGGGGGTGGTTTGTGCTGCCCTTGTCCTTCCAGATAGAAGTGATTGTGGGTTTGGAAGGTGCTGTCGGAGCATCTTTGGTGAATTTCTGCAGTGCATCTTGTAGATAGTACACACTGCTGCTACTGAGCTGCTACGGAGGAAGTGGATGCTTGTGGATGTGATGCCAATCAAACGGCTGCTTTGTCCTGGATAGTGTCAAGCATTTTGAGTGTTGTTGGGGCTGCACCCATCCAGGCAAGTGGGGAATATTCCATCACAATCCTGACTTGTGCCTTGTAGATGGTGGACTGGCTTTGAGGAGTCAGGAGGTGAGTTACTCATTGCAGTATTCCTAGCCCCTGACTTACTCTTGTACCCACTGTGTTTTATGTGGTGACTCCAGTTGAGTTTCTGCTCAATGGTAACTCCTAGGATGATGATAGTGGGGTTTCAGTGATGGTAACCATTGAATGTCAAGGGGCAGTGGTTAGATTGTCTCTTACTGGCGATGGTCATAGCCTGGCATTTGTGTGGCGCGAATGGTACTTGCCACTTGTCAGCCCAAGCCTGGATATTGTCCAGATCTTGTTGCATTTGAACACGGACTACTTCAGTATCTGAGGAGTTATGAATGGTGTTGAACATTGTGCAACCATCGGTGAGCATCCCCATTTCTGACCTTATGATGGAGGGAAGTCATTAATGCAGCATTCGTGCCATAAATGCCAACATTCCATGAGCTTTCCTAATCACTTGCTGCATCTGTCTACCAATTTATGATAAATGTGGATATTGTAGGTAATAGGACTTGTACAGTAAAAATGTTTTTTTAATTTTATGTAGAATATTTTAGGCTAAACTGTAAAATTGATGTTGCAGAATGGTTTGCAGTCAAACAAACTGTTGAAGTCAATGATAATGATGATCAGACAGTTTTCTGCAGGAAGCCATTAACCCACAGAGTTTGTCTTACAATGGGAGATGCAAGTTGAAACTCCACCATTTTCTCTTCTACCACTCTCTTAATTTTAATCCCTGCAATCTCAGCCCTGTAGTTATAATGAGGAGCTGCCCTTCTCAGTATCAGCAAGCTTACTAATTAAAAAACTGAAAGTATGCTGGAAATCAGGAAGAAAAGCAGAAATTGCTGGAAAAGCTCAGCAGGTCTTGCAGCATCTGTGAAGAAAAGTCAGAGTTAACGTTTTGGCTCCAGTGACCCTTCCTCAGAGCTGATAGTAGCTAGGAAAAAGTTGGCTTTTATGCAGAAGATAGGGTAGGGGGCAGATGCTAAGGAGTAAACGATAGGTGGGGATAAAGCCCAAAGAGACAGAACAACAGTTGAACAGATAAAGGAGTGGATAATGATCAGAAAGAATGAATAGCTACAAATGGGGACTGTTAGTGGCTAACAATGGGTTGTAAGTGATGGCAGACCATGAGATAACAAGGCCTAGTGTGGAGATATTGGGATAAGGACATGGAAGAAGGTGCCTCAAGCCCTAAAGTTGCTACTAATTATGATGTGTGAACCCAACACAGTCCTGACCATCTGGCCAAATATCAGATTTCAGAAGTATTTTGTTCAACTTCTTACCTGTCTAAGCATATTTCCATTAGCTTTGGAGCTTACTTCTTGATACTCTCAATTAGCTTCTCAGGCATGTTGATGAACATTAAATGTTCCTGAACGACTCCACTTTATTTTAATTCCTACGTTCAAACCATTCAAATGGCCCAGATCCTCCTGTAACCTTGTCTATTCCTACAATCTTTCAGAAACCTTATTTTTATCCACTTCTGTCTTTCCAGCATTGGCCGCTTTGCATTGAAGTGATTTTTTTTTCAAAAATGTATCTCATTCGTAGAATGTATAAAAATATATTATGTAACAGTCCATACTTAATGTTGCACAGAGCGCAAGACAGACCTATTTCTTATAGTGCAGAATGTTGTTCTTTGAGTTTCTTGGTGGAGCCCCATCAGCTCTAGAATACCAGTAACCTGTCAAGCTCTCTTTCCTGCTTTAATACCCTCCTTAATATATCCTCTCGATCAGCCATTCCAATGTCTCCTTTGGTTTGGTGTCAACGTTGGTCTGAAGCACTGTGGGATATGTGGGTGCTATATCAATGCATGTTGTTGGCAAGCATATTATAATTCAGAAGCACTATTGGCTTCTAATGAAATGCAGAACAGAAACTAAGTTATATTTTCGTTTGCACGGTTTCACTCTATTTGCATGTTGCCAGGTAAAATCAAACACATAAGCTATTATCTCTTTCAGGAAGTCTTACATTTACAACAACAAGCATCCAACTTTATTCTGAATTTCACTTGAGCCGAAGGGAACGGAACACTTTCTCAATGCATTCGCCCCAGGCGTTCATATTTGTATATCGTATTCCCACGTTAAGTATGGCAGGAGAGAGTTGCAAAGTTCATGCATAAAACAGCACTCCCCACTTGCTTTCACATCCATTGTTCTTAAGGGATGGGTTTATGAGTTCAAAGTTGAATGCAGACAACGTCCTGTCCTACCAGCACAGAGGGTTGGTTGGCTGGACAGCTGGCTTACAACACAGAGCCAAACACCATAGCACAGGTTCAATTCCTACCTTCTCAACCCCTCTCTTCCCTCCACTTGGGGCATGGTGGCCCTCAGGTTAAACTTTCATTAGTCATCCCTGTCTCTCTCTCTCTCTCTCTCTCTCTCACATGCAGTAATAACCCAATGGTCTTCTGCATCTGCAAGGACTTGTGCACGAGACTACTGTGTTCAACTTACCTCTGATTCTTTAAACAGTCGGAAGTGGGATTGCAAACTCCACTTAGTTGTATTTGTAGGGCTTTTACCATGTGACCTTCCACATCTGCTTTTCCCACTGCATTAAACCTTTCCCCTCCCCATCTGCAATATCCTTTTCACTAATAGAATAGAATTTCCAGGGAAATGTGGAAGATGAATTCCTCTGACTGCTGTATTTAATGGCCCAGAGTTTTTGCTTACCTGGTTTTCTCGTAGTGATGACCCGGCATGCTCTTGGAAAATCCTGGGGAGTTAACAACATCAGGAGAGGCTTACATTACACTCTTATTCCCTGCTGGGTGAAGGGAAAAACAGTCTGAGTTCCACATCTTCATTGCTGCCCAATAACTCCTTGCTGGAGGTGCAGTGATGTAGCTGTCAGGGATCGATGGCAATGGTGACAGGATGTATAGAACATAGAACAGTACAGCACAGGAACAGGCCCTTCGGCCCATGATGTTGTGCTGCACATGACGCCATATTAAACTAATCCCTTCTGCCCACCTCTGGTCCGTATCCCTCCATTCCTTGCATATTCACGTGCTTATCTAAAAGCCCCTTAAATGCCCCTTCTGTATCTGCCTCCACCACCACCCCTGGCAGGACATTCCAGACTCCTACCACTCTCTGTGTAAAAAAAACTTGCCCCTCACATCTCCTTTGAATTCCTCCCCACCCCCTCCCTCACCTTAAATGCATCCTCCTAGCTTTAGACATTTCAACTCTGGGATAAAGATTCTGACTGTCAACCCTGTCTATGCATCGTATAATTTTATAGGCCTCTATCAAGTCTCCCCTCAACCTCTGCCACTCCAGAGAAAACAACCCAAGTTTTTCTAGCTTCTCCTTACAGCTCATATTCTCTAATCCAGGCAATATCCTGGTAAACATCTTCTACGCCCTCTCCAAAGTCTCCACATCTTTCCCGTAATGTGGCGACCAGAATTGAATGCAATACTCTGAGTGTGGTCTAACCAAAGTCTTATAAAGCTGCAATGTGACATCCTGACACTTGTGGATAATAAGAACTGCAGATGCTGGAGTCAGAGATAATACAGTGCGGAGCTGGAGAAACACAGCAGGCCAGGCAGCGTCAGAGGAGCAGGAAAGCTAACGTTTTGGGTCAGGACCCTTCTTCAGACCCTTTTCTGAAGACGGGTCCCAACTCGAAACATCAACTTTCCTGCTCCTCTGACACTGCCTGGCCTGCTGTGTTCCTCCAGCTCCATACTGTTATCCTGACACTTGCACTCAGTTCCCCCAACAATAAAGGCAAGCATGCCATATATCTTCTTTACTACCCTGCCTACTTGTGTGGCCACTTTCATGGACAAAGTAACTAAATGGGTCTATTGGGCAAGCTGGTCACATGAATAGCTATCTGGGTGGAACATGGAAAATTACGTGATTGAAACTTGTCATCTTGCAAAGAAAATTGAGGTCTTTGAAGAGTGTTCTTGAGTTTCTCGTTGATCTGGCAAAGAAAATTCCACAAAGTGCCCACAATGTTGTCTTATGCTCACTGAGAAACAATGGGTCAAGTTACCACAGTGTTTTCCCAGAGCTCTGCAGGGCTGGGGGGCTCATACTCACCATTCAGCTCTCCAGAGGGTGTTCTTTCTCTTTTGCCTGTTTTATTTGTTTCAATTTGCATTTAATGTTTAGAAATCACGAATAAGTTGGCAGGAGAGAAAGAAAATGCAAATACCAACTGGAATTTGAATATGCGTTCTGGTTTACCTCACACTGGTTTCCTCAGATTGTTTCTGTGCAACAGGCAAAGTCCAGCTCTTACCGAAACAAAGTCAGCTGCTCTGATGCTGCTTGGCCTGCTGTGTTCATCCAGCTCCACACCTTGTTATCTCGGATTCTCCAGCATCTGCAGTACCTATTATCTCAGCTCCAGTCTGGATCATTGCAACAGGATGTTGTGAAGTTGCAAGCAGAGGTTACAAAAAGTAGACTTGTTCTCCTTGGAATTCAACAAATTAAGAGCTGAACCGAATAATTGTCCATAAGATGATTGACAATTTTGACAGAGGAGGGAGAGAAAGATTATTCCCTGTGGGGTGTAGGGCAATAATTAGATATTGAGGATTGAAGATCACTGCTGAAGGATCCAAAGGGGAGTTTGGGCATTTCCACAAAAAGTTTAGAGGAGATGTGTGAAGAAGGAATTTTTTTCACCCGGAGGCTGATGAGAATCTGGAACTCACTGCCTGTGGTAGAGGCAGAAACCCTCTGAGCATTTAAGAAGACATTAGATGTGCACTTGCAATGCCAAGGCATACAAGGGTCAAGTGCTGGAAAATGGGACGAGAATAGTTAGTGAGATAGCATGAACTGCAGATGCTGGAGTCAAGGGACAACACAGTGTGGAGCTGGAGGAACACAGCAGGCCAGGCAGCATCAGAGAGCAGGAAAGCTAATGTTTTGTGTCAGGACCCTTCCTCAGAAATGTCAGCTTTCCTGTTCCTCTGATGCTGCCTGGCTTGTGGTGTTTCTCCAGCTCCACACTTTGAGAATAGTTAGTTCTTTTCAACAGGCGCAGACTTGATGGCCCAAAGAGCCTTTTTCAGTGCTGTAGATCTTATTGACTCCAAAAGAAATGTTCTCTCTGAGAAAGTTATCAGAATCTGGAATGGTTGCCCTGAAAAGTGATGACAGTTGGTTCCACAGATCATTGTAAAGGAGCCCTGGACAGGTATTTGGAATGAGGAACTTACAGAGTTACAGGCAAAAAGCTGGAACATAGGACTGAACACAATGGTTCTTTCTATGAGCCAGCTCAGCCACAATAGCACGGATGACCTTCCTTACATGATGCATAATTCTATGAACAGAAGCACAGATGAAGATTGCAGTTCAGCTGTAATCCTACCTTTTATTAGATCATTTTGTAATAGAGTCGTGGAGTCATACAGCATGGAAACAGACCCTTCAGTCCAACATGCCCATGCTGACCATGTTTCTCAAACTGAACTAATCCCATTTAATGTGCATTTCGTTCATATCCCTCTAAACATTTCCAATTCATGTATCTGTCCAAATGACTTTTAAATGTTGTAATTGTAACCACCTCTACCACTTACTCTGACTGTTCGTTCCATATGCACACGACCTTCTGTGCGAAAAAATTGCGCCTCAGGTCGACTTTTAAATGTTTCCCCTCTCACCTTAAACCTATGCTCTCTAATTTTGGACTCCTCTCCGCTGGGGAGAAGACTTTGGCTGTTCATCTTGTCTATGCCACTCATGATTTTATAAACCTCTATAAGATCACCCCTCAACCTCCTACGCTGCGGGGAAAAAAGTCCCAACCTACCAGCCTCTCCTTATAACTCATCAAGTTTCTACTATTCTGCGTATTCGAAGGTTGAGGTTGAAGTGTATGAAGTTTGGGTTGGAAGCAGCGTAGGTTGAACAGTTCAATAATCTGTAGATTATTTGCTGAGGCTGAAGAGCAACAAGGAAAATGGAGAAGAGGATTGGTGCAATGATTCACTGAAATAACTCCACAGAGGCCAGTATCCCGTCACCAAGCCACCCTTTATTTACACGTGGAGAGTCCTTGACTGATCCAGCTCCCTCAGAGCCAGCCATCAGAGTGAGCAGAACCTGTGACCCTCCAGGTTAACAGCCCCAATCAGGGAACTCATGTTCTATAAGGTCCACTTGGCTGACCTCATTACAGTCACTGCATTCACCTTTTTTGAACCCAGTCTTCACTCAGTTAAAGTCCTCTGGTGGTTCCATTGGTGAGGATCACAGTTCGCATGTCATTGTGAAGTAGGTGCAGGGTACATAATAAGGGCTACCAAGAAGATATTCCATAAGCTTACAAAATTTCAGAGACTAAGGCCTTTGAGATGTCTGTAGAAGCACTGTGCAGTGGTGGCTGCTGTCTCTTTTCTTCAACTGGCCATACAATGAGGATCATGCCTCTGGTGAAAGCAAAATGCTGTGGGGATGATGAACAAGAGGAAGAACAGTCACACTGAACCCAAAATGTTAACTCTATTTTTCTGTCCACAGTTCTGCTACGTTCTCCAGCGTTCTGTATTTTTGTTTTGTGTCTGTGATGCCTTACAATTGGAAAAAACTGCAATGTGTCTCGGGAAGGAACTCTTCAGTCATTGGGGAGGGGGGAGGAACCTTGTAGTGGGGCTTTCTCTGATAGAGACAGCAGGGAGACTCCTCTGCAGTTAACGCAATTGGATTTCTCACCCAACTTGATTTTGTTATGGTCAAACTCTCCCTAAAAGGGCATGACGATAGAGTCACCAGGATAATAATCTAGACTAATGCTGCGGTAAACAAGGAGAGAACTGCTGACGAAACTCAGCAAGTCTGGTAGCATCTATGGGAAGAAAAGCAGAGTTAACATTTCAGTCCGGTGAGTCTCCATCAGAACTGCTTTTGGTACCTGGGTTTGAATCCCACCACTTCGGCAGATAGTGGGATTGTAATTCCATAAATTAATCCGGAATGTAAAACTGGCCTCGGTGATGGAGACCATAATGTTATCATAAGAGAAGGTACAACTTCTTAAGGTTTCCCACCAGGAATGTACGAGAGTTTCTCCAGACATGATAAACAGTCTAGGTTTTCTATCTAGTGACTGTGAAAAGATAGCAGTGATATGGCATGAATTGATTACACCAAGAATTCCGCAGCTCAAAATTAATTGTGAAAGCAAAGACCTCTATCAGTCTTCCTACTTTACAACAAGGACTGAACTTTAGAGGCACTCCCTTGGCTTCATTGGTGTACAGTGCCTTGATTGTGTTCCAACTGGTCCCTGGGTGAGAGCACCCAATTTGTTAAGCACCTGGATGAGCAGACGATTATCTGGTTCCTCTTCAATCCCTCCCTCAGCAGGTCGCAATAAGGTTAATTTAAAACGAATCCCTTCCCTGCGAGTACCTTTTCCCGTACTTAACCAAGCTTTCTTAAGTTAACAGAAGAGAGAGTTTATTCGCCACTAAGTGTGATCAAAGATAACAGAACATGATGCACATGCACGTGGGTTAGAAATGAGAGATGAGTTTATAAACTGAAGTAAATGATGAATATACTTTAGCTTATCTGAGATGACTAGCTGGTAAAATTTTACACCCGTTCAGCTGGGAGATTCTGGTGGGTCTAACCTTGGCAGTTGAGTAGTTATAGAGTTACGGAGCCATAGATAATTACAGCATGGAAACACGCCCTTTGGCCCAACTCATGCATGCCGACCAGATATCCTAAATTAATCTAGTCTCATTTGCCAGCATTTGGCCCATATCCCTCTAAATCCTTCCTATTCATATACCGATCCAGATGTCTTTTAAATGTTGTAATTGTACCAGCCTCCACCACTTCCTCTGGCAGCTCGTTCCATACATGCATCACCCTCTGTGTGAAAAAGTTGCCCCTCAGGTATCTTTTAATCTTTCCCCTCTCACCTTAAAACTAAGCCTTCTAGTTTTGGACTCCCGTACTCTGAGGAAAAGACCTTGGCAACTGACACTAGCCATGGCCCTCATAAGTTTGTAAACCTCTCAGCCTCCGACACGCCAGGGAAAATAGCCCCAGCCTACTCAGCCTCTCCCTATAGCTCAAACCCTCCAACCCTGGCAACGTCCTTGTAAATCTTTTCTGAACTCTAGTCGATTGAAGATTCTTGATCCTGCCACTAGCTGAAAGACATTTGGTCAGTTCCCATCAAAAGTGGCTTTGTGACTTGTTTTCAGCAAACAGAGCGTGGCATTGAATAGAATCTTGGACTTGAAAGACATGGGGCATGGCGAGAGATCTGGGAGAAGTGGGAAAGAAGTCGGGCAAGGTGTCTCTTGATATCAGGAGCAGCTCATCAACATTTTCAACAGAATTTTGCCATTGAGACCAGATTCCTGGCGAGTTTCCTACCTACAGGGAATATAGCTTGTCGTCAACCTCAATGAGTGCGAATCTCACCTCACGACTACCCAGCTTCCTCTCTGGCCAACAGCAGTGTGGAAAATTAGGTGTCGACAATTTCTGACATCAAAGTCAGCGAGGGAATCTAGTGATTTCAGCTGGCGGCTTGCTCCAGTGAGCCATCAGCTCGGACACCCAGCGACAACGTCTCCGTGCACCAGCCTCATGTGACCTGTTGTCTCGTCACCCTGGCATCTCACACATGCCAACCTCTAAGAAGCCTAATGGGTGGGGGTGTGTGGGGGGTAGGGGTGGGGGAGCCTTTCTGATCCACTTCCAGGATGCTTCTGCAGCTTAAAGCTGCCGTCTGAGGAACGCTGATGACTAGCAACTGAACTCTGAAACGAGCGAGGACACTTTGCACACAGGGACAGGTACCTAGCTCTTGGGCTGAACCAGGCGTGTCACCAGAGTCCTGAGAAAGGGTCACCGGACCCAAAACGTTAACTCTGACTTTCTCTTCCCAGATGCTGCCAGACCTGCTGAGCTTCTAACCCCTCCTCTCTCTATTTATTTTGGAGCTCGCTTTCCCTTCCCCCATTTCTGAAGAAGGGTCCCGATCCGAAACATCAGCTTTCCTGCTCCTCTGGTGCTGCCTGGCCTGCTGCACTCCTCAGGCTCCACACTGTGTTATCTCAGACTCCAGCAACTTCTGGTTTTGTTCCAGGCTGCATCTCCCGCTTGTTCTCTTGGTCTCTGAATGCTCACTCGCCTTGAGCCGACCTGGATGCTCACGCCATCCCTGCCTAGTCTCTCTGTGCTTTGCCCTGACGGTCAGAGCTACCAGGCTGACATTCTTTCTGTCTTACTATACCATCTGGTGCAGGCACAAATCTTGTCATGTTTATCAGCAGGCCTACAGTCATCTCAAAGGAGGCAGAGGGTACAGTTAGTTGAGGGGCAGACTCCGATATCAGTCCAGAGGAATGGTACAGTCAGTTGGCCACTCAGAGTGCTCAGAGCTGGCTCCCTTTCCGTCATAGAAGCTGAGGAGCTAAATGTTGGCCAGCTTGGCATCTGTCCTGGCTCTTTCTACCCTGTTTTCTCCTGGAATTAAATAAAGGGAGGGGTTGAGTGAGGTGGCAGCAGCTGGCACAGCTGGTAGAGCTGTTTGAAAAGTGATAAGTTGACCTGCAATAGTAAGTAGGCAGCACAGAGGGCATGGAAGGCTAGTGTTGTGGGGAAGAGGGGGTGGTGCGGAGGAATTGGGTGCGTGAGAGCAAGTGAGGGAGGATGTTGCAGGCAATAGTGAAAAAGGTAGAATACAACCATTGATTGGAGGTGGGTACAATAGCAGAGGTGGAGTGGGTGTGAGGGAGCAGAGAACAGATAGCGGCACTTGTCCTGGTGGAGCAGAGAAGGTCATTGATATTTCTCCTTCAATGCCCGGCATTCCCCCAGATGCCGGAGCTCACAGTGATCTGGGTGGCAAAACTAGGCTGACAAGGTCTGATGGCATGGCATCATCTGCTGGTCCTGGGATAAACTCTGCACTACTCCATTCATCAGGACCCTGTCTGTAAAATGGTCTGCCGATTTCCCCTTATCTAGCATGTCCCAGTCATGGAATGTCACACCCGAAGAGTGTCAAGAGGACCTGCACATACAGGAGTGTCTAATGAAAATTCTCAGCTGTGTCCCTCCCTAGTCCAGTGGATATTCCACGTGACTCCTCTTGGAATTCAACGTATCCCAAACAGGGCTTTTAGCAAACAATTGAATTTACAGCATAAGCCATCTTTTGACGTGTGGTTCTTTCTTTTCAAAAGACACAAGTTGCACTTAAAAGTTCAATACATTGTAAGTAATTCAGCATTATGACCCAATGTCATGAGAGCTGTGAACGGTGCTATGAAAATGTAATTTATGTAAATGCAGTCCAATGAGTCGGCAATTTGTCTACATTGCTTTCCCCTTCCTCCTCATACAGTGGTACCCAGAAGTGAAACGGCACTGCCCCAACGCTCCCATCATCCTCGTGGGCACCAAGCTCGACTTACGTGATGACAAAGAGACCATCGAGAAACTAAAAGAGAGGAACCAAGCCCCCATTACCCACGAAGAAGGTGTACAGGTAGCAAAGGAGATTGGTACGTGACATTCTCGCGAGAGGAGTTCTGATGACTCTTACATGCCAAGTTGACCCTTGTCAGTCTCATAAGTGATAACAAGGGCCCAGTGTGCTTTGTGGTAAACGGAGTGCTCCATTCTGGAAAGCTAGTTGGTGAAAGATGGTACTGGAGTCAATCTTGACTCACTCTTACATTTATTTACAGTGTGAAACATTGCATGCATGCATCTCCTAGCTCAACAGCAACACACCTTCATTACGTGCCTGCCTGTCCATGATAAGGTGAAATGCCAAGGAAATGCCCCCCTCCCCAACAAAAGTACAATTAAGCAATAATTATGGTTGGACCGACACTCAATGATGGTCAGAAAAATGAGAATGATCGTATAGGATTCCAAGGGAGCTCGACAGGGTCGATGTTGAGGGGATGCCTTCTTATTGTGAGGGAGTCTGGGACTACAAGGCACTGTATCAAAATGAATAGTGTCCAATTTAAGACAGATGTGAAGGAGCACTTCTTCTCTCAAAGGGTCATTAGTATTTGGAAAGCTTTCTTTTCCCAGCAAAGGACAGTGGAAGTTGAGTCTTTGAACAGATTCAGGCTGAGCTGAACAGGTTGCAGATCCACAAGCAGGTTATTTATGGGGTAGGGGTCAGGCAAGATGGTGGAGTTAAGGACTCCAGGTCAGCCATACTTGACAGAATAAGTTGAGGGGCCAAATGGCCTATACTTCTCCCATTTCCTACATTCTAAAACGGAAGGGGATCCAGCAATCAAGTCCAAGAGATAATTCAGAAACCCCTATCCCTAAAACTAACCCTAACCCTACCCTAACCCTAACACTAACCCTAACCCTACCCTAACACTAACCCTAACTAACCCTTACCCTAACTGAACCCTAACCCTAACATGAATTAATCTTAAACCTAGCTAACCTCTAACCCTTAATCTAACTGAACCCTAACCCTAATCCTAATCTGAACTAACTCTAAACTTAACTAACCTTTAGCCTTAACCCTAACCCTGAACAACCCTACCTCTAACCCTGACTAAACCTAACCCTATTGAATATTAACACCTTGTCCACAGCTGAACTTCCTGCATTTCTACTTTCCTAATTTCCCCGCCTTTCTCCAATAAGGAGAGGGCAGGCAAGACCTGTACTCTGAAGTCCACCATTTGTATATTGGTATGGGCCGATAAGTTGGTGCTGTGCCCACCTAGCAAAACTAACATTGGGACCTCTGCCTGTGTAGATCAGTGGTCTAACTCCTGCTCACGGTGCCCCAGTGTGTGCATACTAATTGGATTATGGAGTGATATTTTGATTACGATCAGAAGGGTAATCTTTTGTAAAAAACCAGCCTGGATGTGAAGTTGAGAAAAGCAGGATCCTCTATAGACCTCACATTCAAGGAGCGAGCCCTCCCATTCTTGTCTCTCAGCATAATGTCCAACCAAAGCTTTCCATGCACTCCCATCCACACTTACCTGAGGCACAAGTGGCTGAGGTAAATGGGGCCCTGAGGTCATCTAGGCACAACTATTCATACACAATCACCACAACTTTGCCCTCTCCACCATTCACTCAGTCAGAAAGTGACTGTAGGGGAGGCAATGGCCTCGTGGTATTATCGCTGGACCGTTAATCCAGAGACCCAGATAATGTTCAGTGGACCTGGGTTCGAATCCTATCATGGCAGATGGTGGAATTTGAATTGAATAAATATCTGGAATTAAGAATCTAATGATGACTACAAATCAGTTGTCGATTATCAAGGAAAAACCCATCTGGCTCACTAATGCCCTTCAGGGAAGGAAACTGCCATCTTTACCTGGTCTAGCCTACAAGTGACTCCAGACCCACAGCAACGTGGTCTCTTAGCTGCCCTCTGGGTAATTAAGGATGAGCAAAAAATGCTGCCTGGCCAGCAATGCCCTCATCCTATAAAGGAAAATGGGAAAGACTAAATGTCTAAACCCCTTCATGTTGACAATAGTCAACAAGGCCAACACAATTAGCCATTTTTTAAATTCATTCACCAGTTGTGGGCATCTCTAGTTACACCAGCATCTATTGCCCGTCCCTAACTGCCTGATGGCTGTTAAGAGTCAACCACTTTTCTGTGGGTCTAGAGTCACATGTAGGCCAGAAATCACAAGGATGGCAGCTTCCTTCCCTAAAGGACATGAATGAACCAAATGAGTTTTTCCTAACAGAATCAGCCACCACCTCATGCTCATCATTAGACTCCTAATTCCAGACTTTTTAAAATTATTGAATTCAAATTCCACCATCTGCCATTGCGGGATTCAAACCCAGGTCCCTAGGGATCTTGTGGTGTGGTTATAGCGTCCCTACCTCTGAGCCAGGAGGTGTCAGTTCACATCCCACCTGCTTCAGAGGTGTGTCATAACATCCCTGGATATTTTGATTAAAATCCCTGTCATAACATGACTGAACAGGTTGATTAAATTAACCAAACGCCAGGCCCCATAGCATTACCAGCACCTGTCTAGTGATAATACCATGAGGCCATTGCCTCCACCACCCCTCAGGGGAATGAGCCTCAGCTGACCATCTGCCATTCCTATCAGGGACTTGTAGGCCTCAGGCTCACAACTGTCCATCCATCCACTACAGGAAAGACAGGAAAGAACCTGATTAAAAACAAAGAGAAGAGAAGCGCTGATAAATGTTTCTTTCTTATTTTCAACTTGAACAGGAGCTGCAAAGTTTATTGAAAGTTCTGCCTACAAACAGAAAGGCCTAAAGACAATATTTGATGAGGCCATTCGAGCTGTGATCTTCCAACCCGTGCAGAAGAGAAGGATACCCTGCTGTATTCTGTAGAATAAATATCAGGAGGCTTCTGGTTTGGATGGGTCAGATCCTGGCCTTTTCTGAGACATGGAGTGACCACCACAGAGCTTAGAATTGATTGGAATTTTCGTTGTCGATTTTTCTCCCTGCATACAGCTATGAAGGAGCCTATGTGCCCTTCAGTTAGTCCCACCCTCCCTCCAGGCCCATCTCTGCCCCATTATTCAGCAACGTTTGCCCCCTTGTCCAATTCCCTTTTCAAAGGTACTGTTTAACCGGCCTCCAGTCTCTGGTCATTCTCATTGATGTTCAGGTCACACAAGATCACTGACAGTGCCACTGGCCACGCTGGGAGGGAATGAGGCGCTAAATCCTGGTGGGGAAAGGCACATGAAGCTTTCTTGTCTCAATGGCACTGAGACTTGTGGTTCAAAGTTCAACTGTTAACAGGTAGGAAAAAGCTACAGCACAGGGAGCAATGGGATGGTGCATCTGATCTCTCTGTCTGTGACCCCACTAAACCTGATGGCTATAACATCTCTGTACAAACCTGCATAGTCCCTGGTCCCATTGAAGTCGGCAAACAATTCCAACAAACTCACGTTGTCTGATCCTTCTCGAATTCCAGAATAATGTTTTACCTTGATTGCTAATGGTTGAGCATTTTATTCATTTCTTTACTTGTGGCTTCTTGAAATAAAGTTTACAGAAAAAAAAGCAAATTTCTGACGAAATATTCAAGAGCGTCCCATTAAGTGGACAAATTCAAAGTCCATTGGTCCATGTTATCTAAGAATCCTGTTTTAATGCCGCTGTATTTCCGTTTGGATACCTGCGTTGCTGAAGTAAAATAGTGAGGCAATTTAGCAGTTCATTAGTGAAAATAAACCACTTTGACTGGCCAGGACTGAGGCTACAGCACCTAGAGTTCTAACAATCACTGGCGTAGCCAAACATTCATTATATTTGTGCACTGTTTCATGAAGCTAAGGGGAATACACGGTTGCTGTGTTGTGGTGAGTTTATGTCAAATACTCAGGGATCCAGGAAACAATGGTCAATAGCTCATTTACAAAGCACTTTGTCACCCTCTAGCAGTGTGAGGAAAGAACTGCATTATACTGTGTATCATTCCTACATTGAACCTGTCTTTAGACTTAAAGATTTCTCACATAAGACCCTCAGGACAGATGAATTTTGCCAATTTATCCAAGCTTGTGTTTCCTGGAATGGGTCACAACCCTGCTTATACCTTGGCGGGGACAGCCTCTCTGCATCAAGCATGGCTGACCTGGGAGACTAGACCTCTCTTTGTTAACTACTGTTGGCATTTTCATCATATTGCCACACTGTGAGTTTGTGTACAAGACAAGATGGTTGAGGAAAAGGCAAAGTTAATAACCAACTACAGGCTAACACTGTTATTCATTATTTATTTATTTATTATCCATGTTTACAAGAAGTTTACAAAATCACGAGGGCAATGGAGAGGGTGAATGGTCAAGGTCTTTTCCCAAGGTGGGGGAATCTAAAACTAGAGGACATAGGCTTAATGTGAGAGGGGAAAGATTTAAAAGGGACCTGAGGTGCAACTTTTTCACACAGAGGGTGGTGTGTGTATGGAATGAGCTGCCGGAGGAAGTGGTGGGGGCTGGTACAATTACAACATTTAAAAGACATCTGGATGGTACATGAATAGGAAGGGTTTAGAGGGATACGGGCCAAATGCTGGCATATGGGACTAGGTTAATTTAGGATATCTGATCGGCATGGACAGGTTGAACTGAAGGGTCTGTTTCCGTGCTGTACATCTCAGTGACTCCATGATTCTAACTATGCACCTGAGCCCCCAAAGTCCTGTTGGACATTCACTGTATTTAACTACATACCATCTGGAAAGTACCCTGCCCTATCCTTTCTCGGTTCAAAATGGAGAACCTCAGTCTTGCTCATGTTGAACTCCGTCTGCCACAGTTTTGCCCAATCACTCAGTCTGTCGATATCCCTTTGAAATTTTGTGCCATCATCTACATTGTTTTGGAGGAAAGGGCGTCCACAAGGGAAGGGAACTGTTTTTCAATGAACCCCGTGTCAACCAATTGATGGGAGGGGGTGGGGGGAAGCGTGTGAGTAAAGAAGAGGGGGCAGTTCATCCCTCCTCACTCAGGAGCCTACAGTTTGCAGTATCCCAACTGGAACCCCCAGGGCCTGGCCATCATAGTATGAAAGAGTCATACAGTCATAGAGATGTACAGCACGGAAACAGACCCTCTGGTCCAACAAGTCCCTGCCGGCCAGATATCCAAAATTAATCTCGTCCCATTTGCCAGCATTTGGCCCATCTCCCTGTAAACCCTTCTTATTCATGTACCCATCCAGATGCCTTTTAAATGTTGTAATTGTACCAGCCTCCACCACTTCCTCTGGCAGCTCATTCCATACACTCACCATGCTCTGCGTGAAAAAGTTGCCCCTTAAGTCCCTTTTAAATCTTTTCCCTTTCACCTTAAACCTATGCCATCTAGTCTTGTACTCCCCTACCCTAAGAAAAAAACCTTGGCTATTTACCCTGTCCATGCCCCTCATGATTTTATAAACCTCTAGAAGGCCACCCCTCAGCCTCTGACACTCCAGGGAAAATAGTCCCAGCCTATTCAGCCTCTCCCTACAGCTCTAAGCCTCTTTAAAATGCTATGGACAAATACAGAAAATAATTGGGAAAGCTAATGGAATGCTGACCTTTATATCTACAGGACTGCACTAGGATGCAGAAGTTATGCTGCAGTTACACAAAACCCTGGATAAACCCCACTTGGAGCACTGTGAGCAGATCTGGCTACCACACCTTAGGAAGGATATATTGATCTTGTAGGGAATACAGCGTAGGTTTACAAAAATGATACCTGGGCTACAGGGGTTAAGTTTTGACGATAAATTATACAAATTAGGCCTGTTTTCTCTAGAGGAGATCTCTAAGGAGAAGTCTGATGGAAGTCCTCAAAATATTAACAAGAAAAGACAGGATAGGCAAATATAAGCTGTTTCCACTGGTTAGGGATTCTAGTGCTGGGGGCATAGTCTGAGAATTAGGGCCAGACTGTTAAGGAGAGATGTTAGGAAACATTCCTCTGCAGAAAAGGGTGATAGATGTTTGGAACTCTTTTCCTCAAATGGCAGTGGATGCTGGAACATTTGTTAATTTCAAATCTGAAATAGATACATTTTTGTTAAGCAAAGATATTAAAGGATATGGACCAAAGGCAGGTGTGTGGAGTTAGCCTAGACATCAACCACGGTCTCATTGAAAGACTTAACAGGCTTGAGGGGCCGAATGGCCGATTCCAGTTCCTATGTTCCTGCATTTCTATGTTCCTGGACCAAACGCGTATATATTTTCAAAGGAGACATTTACAGCAAGCTTTCAAAGAGTGTGTTTATTAATCATTAGACGCAAGAAGAAGGAGTGTGTTTTGGTGGTGCAGGACTTGAGCATTGCTGAAAAAGACAGATTTTGTTGAGGTTTGTTGCTTGCACTCATCAGGACAATTGGCAAGACTACCAATGGAATGGTGAGCATAGTATATCAGTACAGAATACTGTTCTGTTTCACATCGGTATTCTTGTGAATTGCGCTGATGAGTACAAGATGAAAAACTTTGCAAAAATGTGTCTTTTTCCTTCAGTGTACAGTAAAGGTGGTGGCCGGAGGACCCTGTCCATGGCACTGTGTATCTGGGCCGACAGAAGAATGATGGGATGAAGGGAAACAGTGATAAATAAGACCATTGATTAGATTTCTATTCCGGGCCTGGGAACCATGGCAGGGAGATCCAACTTGGCTTCAATCACAGGTTACTTACCAATCTTATGACACAAGGGGTTGGAAGTCATTTCGAAGTGGCTGTCATAAATATCGGGTGGCTAAAGGTGAGGGAACTGAGAGAAGAAAAGTGCTGTGACACCTGGTGAGTTTTCTCTTTGTTATTGCACATGAGGAAACCTCTCAAAAATTTAAAACATCCACCCCTGTAGATCTCTTTGGGCTCTGGCTTGAGTAAGTATCTTCATTGACATGTTCTCTGCCACAGAAAGTAGTTGAAGACAAAACATTGAATGTTTTCAAGAAGGACTGAGATATACTTAGCGTTAAAGGGATCAGTGGTTACGGGGCAAAATTGGGAATAGAGCTGGACAATCAGCCATGATCATACTGAATGGCAGAGTGGTCTGGATGGGCCAAATGGCCTGCTCCTGCTGTTATTTTTTGTGGTTACAATGAAACTGTTGCTTCTCCTCTGAGTCTCAGGTAAAATAGTAATTAGTCCCCAATAATTTAATTGTATTAAACCACATTTTGCAACGTTTAGGAAGGATTGGAGAGGGTTGGCCCATTTATTTCCCATTCTCTCAACCTTGCCCTTCTCTGCCTTCCAGAGACTGGGCAGGACAAGTTAAGATCAACCCAACAGGAGAGGTAAGTACAAACTGTGTCCCTGAGCACAGGCATTCAGACCATTGGATACGCAGTACTAGGGAGGCGGCACGATGCTGAAGGACAGGTCACCTTTCAAATGTAATTTTAAACTGAAGCCTTGTCTACTTCTTCTGGTGGATGTAGAAGATTTCCATAGTCACTAAATTAACAAGGAATAAGAGAAATACCCTTGGTGTACTGGCCTCACATGGGGGGCGGGGGGGGAGGGAACACATGTCTGTTAGCTCATTTGGCTGGCCTTTTGAAGCAGAGTGAAGCCAACAGCATGGGTTCAATCCCCGTACCAGCTAAGGGTGCTGTGAAGCCTTACCTTCTAGACTTCTCCCCTCTCATGTGAGGTGTTAAACCACCACCAGTCATCTCTCTCTAGCGAGACCTGTAGGACTGTGGTGACTTTACTGACAAATGTTTATCCCTTAGCTAGTGACTCTTTTAAACAGTTTATCTGATTGTCATCATGCGACTATTAGTGACAGTGAGCACAATTGGCTGCCCCATCTCACCAGTGACTAGGCCTCATAAGTACTTTGCCAGTTGGAAAGGGCTTCAGGCATTTGTAGGTAGTGAGAGGTGCTGGATTAAAAGTGAAATAAAACAAGGAACTACAGCTGCTGGGAATCAGAAATAAAAATTTCTGGAGAAACTCGGCAGATCTGTGGAGATAAAACAGCGTTGACGTCTCAAGCCCAGTGAGTCCCATCGCCAGACCTGCCGAGTTTCTCCAGCAAATTTTGACTGCAAGTTGTTCTTGTTTTAATATCCATCTGTAGCCGTTCTCACACCCCCACAACCCCCTGTCACAGCGCAAATCTGCAATCTTGTCCTGCCCTGAGATGTCTGCACTCTTCCAATTCCGGCCTCTCGTGACGCCACCTTTAGACACTTTACTTTTGGGAGCCATATCTTCAGCCGCTCAGGCCTTCAGCTCAGGAACTTCCTTTTCAAACCTCATTGCTTGTCATCCACTCTTTCCTTCTTAAATAGACTCCTAAAAACCTATCTCTTTGACCGACGTTCTGGCCATCTGTCCTAATATCTCCTCATCTTAGGTAGCTCAGGAGAAGCAAAACACATTCAATAGTCATGCCTTGAGATATTTTAGTTTGCGACAGGTTCTATACAAATGTAAGAGATTTTGATTTCAAGCTCTTCCGAGAGGCACTTCTGAGTCAAACTGTTGCCATAGGGATAATCATATGAGCCACTTCAGATCGGGTAGATGCACAGCACTCTGAGCCACAACAAAGCTTTTATTGATGGATTATGTGCCCTTGACATTTTTATATCACATGAATTCCTTCTCCTCGATGATTTTTCAATAACTACAAAATCATTTCCCAACCTTGCTCACCAACTTTCCAAATATTGGCCTAGAGATAGTTTCCAATGAGAACATCCACTACCATGAACAAAACACCCCCATTGATTGGCAAAACTCTTGTTGGACAATGGAGTTGGGTCTAAAACATAGACAAAAATGCAATGTTTTTGTTTTATTCTTTCACCAAAAGAGGGGGTACTGGTTACAACGACGTCAGCCAGCTGGACATTACAGAATATGAGCTCCCCGATTGGGCGCTGTCTGAAGAGACCACAATAAAGTTAAGGAGTGTTCATGTGTGAGTAAAGGGTGTCTTGGTGACAGGATACTGGCCCCTGTGAAATTATTTCAGTGGATGTTGTATTTGCCACCCATCACTAATTCCCCTTGAACTGAATGGTCTGTTATACCATTTCAGGGGGCATTTAAGAATCTGCCCCATCACTGTGGGCCTGGAGTCATTTATAGACCAGACCAGGCAAGGATAACAGATTTCTTTCCCTAAAGGGGCATTAGTGGACCAGATGGGTTTTGCCCCCTGACCACAGATCATGGTCATCATTAGAGTCTTAATTCCAGATATTTATTGAATTCAGATTCCACCATCTGCCCTGGTGGGATTCGAACCTAGATCCCCTGAGCATTACCTGGGTCTCTGGATTAACAGTCCAGCGACAATACCACTTGGCCATCACCTTCCCAGCATTCCTGTTCAGATGTCCCAGCAGGGCCTCCCTGCACTACACAGAGGACATATAAAGGGACATCTGCCTTGTCTGGACACTCTTAACCCGGGGATCACATTCTCAAAATAAAGGGTTGGCTACTTAGGAGTGAGATAGGGAGAAATTTCTTCATGACTCTGTGAAGTCCCTACACCCTGGAGTTTTAATATTGGGATATAGAAATATAGGGACAGATAATAACAAGATCTAGCCACATTACTGCGTCTCCGAAGCCACATGTCAGCTATGGATAACAAGGTGTGGAGCTGGATGAACACAGCAGGCCAAGCAGCATCATAGGAGCAGGAAAGCTTGACGTTTCGGGCCTAGACCCTTCATCAGAAATGGGGGAGGGGAAGAGGGTTCTGAAATAAATAGGGAGAGAGGGGGAGGCGGATAGAAGATGGATAGAGGAGAGGATAGGTGGAGAGGAGGCAGACAAGTCAAAGACGCGGGGATGGAGCCAGTAAAGGTGAGTGTAGGTGGGGGGGTAGGGAGGAGATAGGTCAGTCCAGGGAGGACGGACAGGTCAAGGGGGCGGGATGATGTTAGTAGATAGGAGATGGGGGTGGGGCTTGAGGTGGGAGGAGGAGATAGGTGAGAGGCTAGACCAGGTGAGCATATCAGATTTCCTTCCCTCAGGGGCAGATGAGCCAGATAAGTTTTTATTTTTCTTAAGAAATTCCCTTTGATTTTTTTTTAAAATAGGGTCTGACCCAGCCAGCTCAGAGCCAGTCCCTAGACTGGAGACTCCTGTTTATTTTGTTTTCTTTTCCCCTCACTGCCACTGCGCCCAAAGGAGGCTCAGCAATAGTGCTAACACTCAGATAGATTTTGACAGCATTCGGTGGTAATGTCTTTGTTGCCATCCCTGAGACAGGCTTTACAAAGTTTTTAAAGCCGAATTTAAGTTCCTCCTGCTGGTCGGCAACAGGAGGCTAAAAAATTTTAGCAGCATCTGGGAGAAAGGAGCAGTCAACGCTTCAGATATTATCCTCCTGTTGTGGTGAGATTTGGAACACCTACCCTGAGACCATTGACCTGGCCTGCAAGGTCAGTGATATTCCCACTTTGCCAGCACCTCCCGCAAATGACCCGAAGGCGTCTATTTTGTGACAGTCTTGTGTGAACTTATGCATATGCACAGAAAGGAGAACAGACCAAGTGTGTCACACGCTGAGTGATTCATTACCTTTTCATCTGACGTGCATGTAGGAGAATGTGGGTTTTCCATGAGACATACCTGAATCACATTGGACAAGGGCTGTGTCCTTGGCTTCCCACCAGGTTATGTATAGCTCAGCAGACGCCTGCACATAAATTACAACACGTATCATTCCAAATTTCCTGCGCACTTTCACAATTCTTTAAAGGTGAGGATAAATTCACCATTGTCCTACTGGACCGCAGGCTTGCTCTGTCACTCAAGAGTGAGACAACTGGTGGTGGTTTAAGCTGAGGGTCACCACCTGTGAGGCAAGGTCTTGGGTTAGGAAGGCAGGGCCTTCATGGTGAAGACAGCCAGTGCAGGAATTGAATCCCCTGCTATTGGTAGTGCGCACTAGCCGTCCAAACTGTTATGGGTTTTAAGCAACCACGGAGGCTGTGAGAGAATGAAAAAGAAGGCCTGTGCAGAATGACCAATTATATGAGCCAAAAAGGGCAGTGTGGCGGCTCAGTGGTTAGCCCTGCTGCCTCACGGTATCAGGGATCCGAGTTTAATCCCACCCTCGGGCGACTGTCTGTATGGAGTTTGCACATTCTCCCCGTGTCTGCGTGGGTTTCCTCCGGTTTCCTCCAGTTTCCTCCCACAGTCCAAAGATGTGCAGGTTAGGGTGGATTGGCCAAGCTAAATTGCCCCCATAGTGTGCAGGGATATGCAGGCTGGGTGAGTTAGCCGTGGGAAATGCAGGGTTAGCAAGTACTGCAAATGCTGGAATCAGGGATAACGCAGTGTGGAGCTGGAGGAACACAGCAGGCCAGGTAGCATCAGAGGAGTGGGAAAGCTGACATTTCGGGTTGGGGCCCTTCTTCAGGATGGGGTTACAGGGATAAGGTGGTGGGTTGGGTCTGGGTGGGATGTTCTTTGGAAGATCAGCGTGTACCCGGTGTAGGGATTCTACTAAAAGATAAGACACTTCTGGAAGGTGTTAATTATTTGTTGACAAGATGCCAGTGTTTACTGCCCATCCCCAGTTGCCCTTGAGAAGGTGGTAGTGAGCTGCCTTCATGAGCTGCAGCAATCTGTGTGGTGTGGGTAGTCCTACAGTGCTGTTCGGGAGGGTGTTCCAGGGTTTTGACCCAGCAATTAGTGCTGGTGATCATTAGAATGGCTGTAAGAAGGGATTGATGGGCTCAAAGTGGGGTAGTTGAGCGGCCAGGGAAGGAGAGCTCCCTGTTCACCATCAGCAATATGAGGATACCATAGGGACAGCATGGAATCATAAAGGTCATACTGGAAACAGGCCCTTCAGCCCAACTTACCCATGCTGTCCCGTTTTCACAATTAGTCTAGTCCCACATGTCTGCATTTGGTCTATAACCCACCATACCTATCCCATCCATGCTTTTTTTCCCCTCCTTTATTCATTCACGGGATGAGGGCGTCGCTGGCTAGGTGGCATTTATTGCCCATCCCTGATTGCCCAGAGGGCACTTATGAGCCAACCACATTGTTGCAGGTCTGGAGTCACATATAGGCCAGACCAGGTAAGGATGGCAGTTTCCTTCCCTAAAGGGCATTAGTGACCCAGATGGGTTTTTCCCAACAATTGACAATGGATTCATGGTCATCATTAGATTCTTAATTCCAGATATTTTGTTGAATTCAAATTCCACCATCTACCATGGCAGGATTTGAACCCAGGTCCCCAGAACATTAGCTGGGTCTCTGGATTAACAGTCCAGCAATAATACCTTTAGGCCATTACCACTCCCTGTACCTGTCCAAAAGTTTCGTAAGTGACAAAATTGCAATCACCTGTACCTTTGGCAGCCCATTCCAGATACTCACCAACCCCCTGTGTGAAAAGAAGCGCTCCTCTGGACCCTTTTGTATCTCTCCCCTCTCACCTTAAATTCCTTGCCACAAACTTCTCAAGGACAATTAGTGAGAGACCACAAACATTAACTTGACCAGAAATGCCCGCATTTCATGAATGAATTTGAAAACACTGTTTCTATTCTGCAAAATAAAAGTTACATCATTATTTAACAATGGAGAATAAGTTGTCACATTTTCATTAAAGTTATTCTAAAGGGGGGAGCAACTTGGATTTTCAATAGTGGTATTATGTACTCAGGGCGGCCCAGATTACTTTATAACTGAGGAATTGCTTTGAAAATGCAGTCATGTTTGTCATGTGGGTAGATTTGGAAAACAGCAATGTATGGAAAACAACAAGGTCACACAAACAGCAAATTCATGCATTGCTAGAAGATGGGCTCTGTAGAGTATTGCTTGAGGGATGAATGTTGGCTAAGGCACTAAGGGGAACTTCATCACCACCCAAAAAGCATTTCCATGTCCACCAGGAGTACATGGGGGTGTTCAGAGGCAAGTCACAATTCATTTTAAGTAGAGGCTCGCTTACTGAGTTTGATTTCGATTATGAGTGTGCACCAGGTTACCAGTCTGTTTTTTACCCTAACCTGAGATTTTTGTTCATTCATTCACGGGATGAGGGCATCACTGCTTAGGCCAGCATTTATTTTTCATCAGACGGTAATTGAGAGTCAACCACATTACTGTGGGTCTGGAGTCACATGTAGGCCAGACCAGGTAAGGACAGCAGAGATGGTAAGAACTGCCGATGCTGGAGTCAGAGTTAACACAGTGTGGAGCTGGAGGAACACAGCAGGCCAGGCAGCACCAGAGGAGCAGGAATGTTGATGTTTCGGGTTGGGACCCTTCTTCAGAAAACATCAGCGTTCCTGTTCCTCTGATGCTACCTGGCCTGCTGTGTTCCCCCAGCTCCACACTGTTTTATCTCAGGTAAGGACAGCAGTTTCCTTCCCTGCAGGACATTAGTGAAACTGATGGGTTTTGCCTGACAATTGATGATGAATTCATGGTCATCATTAGGCTCCTAATTCTGGATCTTTATTGAATTGAATTAGCTTTAATATTACATGTACTGAAATGAGTGTAATGAAAATTTTATAAATTGCCACTTACATCACCATCTCAGGTACAGAGCACTTACATACAATCCTTAGTTACAGGACAGAGAAACAAAGAAAAAATAGTTGCATTACAGCAATGCACAGTAAAGACTTTAGGTCGGATAAACAAGGTGAAAAAGACACACATCAATGACTCTCTCCAAAGCTCTCTGCTGCAGATCTGCTCAGGGAGCTTTCACGTGGTCTGACCATTAGCTGCCACCATGCTGTGCACCGGCGTCCGCACACCAGCCCCTGGTGTCCTTGCTCCGGCTGCCGAGCCCACTCTGAGTCTGGGACCGGGTGTCCAAGACCGAGAGAAAGGAGGAGAGAGGGGGAAAGAAAGAAAAAGCACACGCGGAGCAGAGGAGCGTCCTTACTCAAAATGCACCATTAGCCGTGATGAGATTTGCACCCAGGCCCCCAGAACATTACCTTTGGATTAACAGTCCGGCAATAATACCACAAGGCCATCATCTCCCCCTTAAGACATGAGATAGTGTTGGTAACATTTATGATGTGGAGGTGCCGGTGTTGGAATGGAGTGGCAAAGGTAGGCAATGGCCTAACGGTATCATCACTGGGCTGTTAATCCAGAAACCCAGGTAATGTTCTGGGGACCCAGGTTCAAATCCTGCCTATGGCAGATGGTAGAATTTGAATTCAATAAATATCTGGAATTAAGACTCTAATGATGACCATGAATCTAGTGCCGATTGTTGGGGAAAAACCCACCTGGTTCGCTAATGTCTTTTCGGGAAGGAAACTGCCATCCTTACCTGGCCTGACTGACGTGACTCTAGACCCTACAGCAATGTGGTTGACTCATAACTGCCCTCTGGGCAATCAGGGATGGACAATAAATACTGACCTGGCCAGCGACACCCTCATCCTGTGAATGAATTAAAAAAAAGGTCAGAAGTTACATGACACCAGATTATAGTCCGACAGGTTTATTTCAAGTTCACTTCAGCTGATAAAGGAGCAGCGTTCTGAAATCTCAGAATTTCAAATAACCTGGTGTCCAGTAACTTGTCATTATTTAAGTATTGCTAGTATGGCAGAATACAATATTTTATGATTTTATGCATCTGTGTCACTCACCCTGTTGCGCCACCTGTAACCAACGACGACCTGCACATTACATATAGTAAGATATTCCGTGATGGTTCATAGGAGCATCACCAGGCAAAATTTGACAACGAGCCATGCAAGGAGATACATGGATAGGTGGCCACAAAACTGGATCAAAAAGTTAGGTTTGAAGGAGTGTCATAGAGGAGGAGAACTGTGGAGTATTTGGCCAGGTAACTGTCCCACTCTTATTACCTGCCCTTAGTGTATTGGAGGGATTTGCTGATTGATAATCAAGCTGTCTGTCTGCATTAAAATACGTTGTGCGGCCATCAAGTCTTTGAGTGGAGCTTAAACCGAGAACTTTTGGTCCAGAGGTAGGGTTACTACCACTGCAACATATGATTACAAAGGGACCTAAGGGGTAACTTTCTCATGCAGAGGGTGGTGTGTGTATGGAATGAGCTGCCAGAGGAAGTGGTGGAGGCTGGTACAATTACAACATTTAAAAGGCATCTGGATGGGTATATGAATAGGAAGGGTTTAGAGGAATATGGACCAAATGCTGGCAAATGGGACTAGATTAATTTAGAACATCTTGTTGGCATGGATGAATTGGACTGAAGGGTCTGTTTCTGTGCAGAGCAGCTCTATGACTCTGTGATCCACAAACAGTAAATGGTGATGACCAGATGATTTCTACAAGTAGTCTTGATCGAGGGATAAATGACCCTAACACATCTGGAAGGAAATTTCTGCACTCATTTGACAAGTTAGATTATTTTTTATGTCTACCTCGGTTTAATATCTCTTCTGAAAGTTAGCACTTCTAACAGTGCAGCTGTCCAATGGCAGATTGGATCTTTCCTGAGCTCATTTCACAGGCGTAGGACCGGACCCATACGTTGCTGGCCTGGACACAAGATGACTAAGCAACATATTGCTGCACACAAGCAAGACTGCAAAGCCAAGAAAGATACAATGACCAGCAGAGTTTGAAATAACTCCACAAAGGCTGGTATCCTGTCACCAAGTCACTCTTTATTTACGCGTGCACAGTGCATGGCACTGACCCAGTTAGCTCAGAGCCAGATCCTAGAGCAAACAGAACCCCTGACACTCCTGTTTATATCTGTCAGCCAGGGCTCCCTGATTGGCCCGGGCTAACAGCCCTAATCAGGGAGCTCATTTTCCGAGGTCCAGCTGGCCGACCACATTCCAATTATACAGAGGCCATTTGAGTTACAACGTAATAAGGCAGCATTGTATACACCTAGATTACAAATTATCCTAATATGCAGAGGGCCTAGGAATTTCAGGATGCTCTTTCTTTATTGACATGTTTGCTCTTGTGATATTTATGTGCCACAGGGGAAAGGTTTGGTACGAAAGAAAAGTCTGGGAGCTCTGCCAGTCATTCCTCTGAACACACGATGGTGTCCAGGTGGGGTTTACTGGCTTCGGCCCAGTATCCAGTCCTGTCTTGCCCTACTCTGCAAATTCCAATCCTCTGCCTTCAGCAATACGAGCTAAAACTGACGTACAGCTGGCCAAACAACATCGGCAAGGGGGTGATAAGTTTATACTTCAGGTATTAGCTTTCATACTGAATGCTGGACATTTTGCAGCTCTCAAGAGTCTAGTTTAAAACGATTTTTGAAAATGTACCATTCAGGTGTCAAATGCATTGAATTTAATGTTGGCTAATTAACTGTTGAGCTCTTAAGAAAGTCCACTGGGCCTGAAACGTTCAGTCTACTTTCTCTCCACAGATGCTGCTGAGTTTCTCAAGCATTTTCTGTGTTTATTTCTAATTAATGATTTGTTGGGAATGTCTACACATTCAGGATGGGTACATGAAAACAGGAGGGGGCCAAGCTCCTTGATCTTGTTTCACCATTTAATGACCACGGCTGATCATAGAATTCTTGCTTTGAGAAAAGAAGCCATTCGGCCTGTCAAGTCTGCACCAATCCTCCGAAAAGCATCCCACCTAAATCCAACCCCCTACCCTATCCTTGTAACCCTGCATTTCCCATGGCTAATCCACCTAGCCTGCACATCCCTGGACACTGTGGGGCAATTTAGCACAATGACCAATCCACCCTAACCTGCATGTCTCTGGACTGTGGGAGGAAACCAGAGGACCTGGCAGAAACTCACGCAGACACGGGGAGAACGTGCAAACTCCACACAGACAGTCGCCTGAGGTTGGAATCGAACCCAGGTCCCTGACACTGTAAGGTAGCAGTGCTAAAATCCTGATGGGACGGGGCAGGCTAGATGCACGAAGAATCTTCCCGTTGTTGGAGAAGTCCAGAACTAGGGGTCACTGTCTAAGAGTAAGGAGTAAGCCATTCAGGACTGAGATGAGGAAGAATTTCTTCACTCAGAGAGTGGCGAACCTGCGGAGTTCTCTCCCACAGGAAGCTGTTGGGGACAGTTTGTTAGATATATTCAAGAGGGAGCTGGATATGGCCCTTGCGGCCAAAGGGATCAAGGGGTATGGAGAGAAAGCAGGAATGAGATACTGAGATTGCATGATCAGCCATGATCATATTGAATGCTGGTGCAGGCTGGAAGGGCCGAATGGCCTACTCCTGCATCTAATTTCTGTGCTGCCATATTTCTAACTACTGCTCCACAACCTACATTCATGTACCTGCCTTTGCCTCATATTTCTTAATGCATTTGGCTAACATGGAACTATTCATCTCAGATTTGAAAGAGGTGAACAGGGCACTCAGTAGAGTGCTTGGGTAGGTAAACTAAAACTGCATGCAATATTCCATGTGTGGTCTCACCAATGGCCTGGGTAAGTGCAGTTAAAAATCCCTGTTCTGAACTCAAATCCTCTTGCGATGAAGACCAATGTACCATGTACCTTCCTGATTGCTTGCTGAGCTTTCCTGTCTATTTTCATTAACTGGGGTACACAACAGCCAGATCCTTTTGTTTGATTTCAAGAGACAGTAGGATATAGCACTTGGGGCTGGAGGAATTGAAGGATATGGCAGAAAAGCAGGCACAAATTGTTGAGTCAGATGGTCAGCCATGATCATAACGAATAACGCAGTATGCTTGGTGAGCCAAAGTGCCTACTCCTATTTTCAATGTTTCTATAAGACCATAAGAAATAGGCCTCTCCAGCCTGTTTCACCATTCAGTAGAAACATGGCTGAACCAATGTTCCTCACGTCCATTTTCCTGCCTTCTCCCCATACCTTGAACCCTTGACTGTTTAAGGACCAACCTATTTAACAAGAAACTATCTTTCCATGGATGCTGGGTGACTGGTGCAGACAGGTTGGGCCAAAATGCCTCTTTCCATGCTACAATAACTCTCTGACCTTCATGTACTTCGACACAATAAAGCTAGGAGTCAATTTTTTTCTTCATTCACTCGTAGGGCTTGGGTATTGCTGGCTGGGCCTAGTTGTCCCGAAGAAGGTGGTGATGAGCTGCGTCTTTGACCCACTGCAGTCCATGTGTCATAGGTAGACCACAATGCCTTTGGGGGAGGGAATGCCAGGATTTTGACCCAGTGTCCCAGAAGGAACAGTCAGATATTTCCAAGTAAAGACGGTGAGTGGTTTGGAGTGGAACTTGCTGGTGGTGGTATGCCCGTGTATCTCCTTTCGGATGGAAGAGATCGTGGGTTTGGAAGGTGCTGTCTAAGGATCTAAGGAATTTCTAGGCAGTGCATCTTGTAGATCGTACACACTGCTGCTACTGAGCGCCGGTGGTGGAGGGACTGAATGTTTGTGGTTGTGGTTCCAGTCAAGCGGGCTGCTTTGTCCTGGATGGTGCCAAACTTCTAGAGTGTTGTTGGAGATGCACCCATCCAGCCAATTCGATCCTCCCGGTCGGTATGGGGATAAGCAGTGACAGGCAAAAACAAATTGTCATCAAAAAAAAACCCCAGCAAAACAGTGGATTTTATTTCAATGGGAGTTGAATGCAAAAACTTGGAACAGGGCCATGATCAAACAGCATAATATCCACGTTTTTAAACAAAAAAAGTGCAGAAGTTTTGGTCCCAGATTGACAACCGTGTCCCCGCCCTTGAGGTCGAACCGTCCAACCAGATAGAGAGGGGCGGGTCACATTGGCAGCCAGGTGGGTGGGGCAAAGGTGACGATAATGATTGACATCTATATGGACCAATAAACAGGCAAACAGGGGCAGTGTAGCCAATAAGGGATACAAGTGGGAGTAAATGCTACATGTTAGCGCTGCAGGGCACAGGGCTTGGGTGGTGGCTGTGGTGAGCTGAGAAGTTTCAGTGAAGTGTCCTGTTCTTTCTCCTTTTGACTGTGCTGTCTTTACTGACTCTTCTACTCTCCTGACAGATTTTGTTTCCCCCTTTCGTTGCCAGTTCAACCCCTTTGGACATCTTGAGGTCACACCTCATCCAGTTTAGAAGATGCAGGCCATCAAATGTGTGGTGGTGGGGGATGGGTGAGTGATAACTGCAATTTTCAAACTTTTCCCCCAAATTTTTCCCCCCCCCCCTTTCCCTCCCCATAAACTTCAATTTTCGCCCGTTCCAGTTACACTTCTGTGTTAAGTTACAAATCATTGCCACATGTGCTTCTGAATTTTATTTTTCACAGATTTTGGAAAGAGTGACTTAAGCAGATGAAAATTTAATGTTCCTCTTTCATTTCCTCCTCGGTTCCTTTTTTTTTTGGGTGGTATTTCAGTACTTCTGCAACACAATTACTATTGAAGAGGGCGGAGTAAAATGTTTTAATGTTCAAACTTAACCTGAAAAAAAAAATTCACCCCTTTATCTGATAGCCCCTGTGTCTAACCATCTCATTGTGTCCAGTTATCCACATCTGCCCCTTTTGAGTTTTTCAACCCATGTGCTTTTCATGAAGGTTAATATTATTTAATTCAAATTTCAAAACGTACCTTTTTTGTTCTTTATTTAAAAACAGGTTTTAATGGTTGATTATTGTAAAATTTGTTTTCCCCTTTTGTTTTAAATGTGTGATTTGGACATCTCCAGGAGGATACAGTATAATTTTACTTTGTATTAGAGTGTGTAAAATTTTCCAGAAAGAAACTTGTTTGTGCAGTGCTTGTTAGTTCAGGGTTTTGGTTCATTGATGTATCATCGGTTGAGGTGTTACCACCCTGTGGCTTGATGCTCTTTAACTTCTTGAAAGTAAACTTTTTGTTTTGCACCCACGCTCATTTGGAGCTTCTTTTTATTGAAAAGAAAATTCTTTAGCTTGAGGATTGAAGGAGGTGTCACGGTCAGCTTCTACAAACACTAGCTACAGTAATCTTTTTAAAATCTACGTCGATGGGATCCAAAATCCCAGACGAACTAGAAATTAAAACCGTTGACTCACAGGGAGAAAGATTCCCCGAACTATTGTGCAATTGAATCAGCGGATTGAAAGGTCTCGTGGTATTGTTTTGAAGAAGTGCTTTTTCTCAAGCCCTGAAGAGCTGATTGCTTGTTTGATGATTATTGTGTTGCCAGTTGTGGGAGCTTGCTGTGAAAATCTTGCCTGATGTATGTATGTGCATTCCAGCGTACAATATTGTTACTTGTGAAGCAGGTTAGGACATCTTGACGTTGTGAATGCCGCCACAGAAATGCACATTCCTTCAGCTGAAGGTTCTGGATATGGATCAAAATGGACATCTTTGTAGCTTGCCACTTTCCTGCCTTTGGTCCAAACATCCCACCTGAAGGAAAGCAACAGTGCATCCCCCCCCCCATCCTGTTGTGTCTCGTTCAGATATTGTTCATGAGCCTATTAGCACAATAACTGAGCAGTATTTTTGGTCCTGTAATGTTAACTCTGATTTCTCTTCAAAGATGCTGCCAGACCTGCTGAGCTTTTCCAGCAACGTCTGTTTTGTTTCTGATTTACAGCATCTGCAGTTCTTTCGGTTTTTATCTAGTATTTTTGGTCCTTTGTTTAAAAAGGGAAGAACGAAAGGACTGGTGTCAGACTGTCCGTCTATTATTTTCTGAAGGGTCTAGGCCTGAAACGTCAGCCTTCCTGCTCCTCTGATGCTGCTTGGCCTGCTGTGTTCATCCAGCTCTACACCTTGTTATCTCAGATTCTCCAGCATCTGCATTTCCTACTATCTCTGTCTATTAAACATCCTGGCCTGATATTATTTGACCTAGTGGTGGTGCATAGCCTGATACATTGAACGTGGAAGTAATGTCAATTTAATGCCCACTTTTTAAAATGCTTGTATGGGCACAGTGGGGAGTGATTTCAAACGTAGTAGTGGGGTGTTGAGCCCCTTGAGCCTGTTTCGCCATTCGTTTCAATCACATCTAATCATTTTCAACAAACTAACCATCATTATCTCATCACTGTCCAAACCTTATCACTTTATCACTATGCAAATTAATCGTGGCACTTCCTACATTACGAAGGTGTGTATGCATCAAGAAAAGTACGTAATGGGCCATGAAGCATTTTGAATCATCCAATAGTCGTGAAAGGTGCTATATAAATCCAAGCCCTTTGGAATGGGGGGAAATAGGGACTTCCGTTGTCTCCTGCTTCCCTTGAAAGGACGTATCACTCACTTCTCCTGAGGCCCCTCTAAATGCTGGGCTTGATATTTTGTGAAAGATGTGCAATAATCTTGATCCGGGGCACTTGGTGCAGTGGTAGTGCCCCTGCCTCTGAACAGGGAGGCCTGGGTTTAAGCCCCACCTGCTCCAGACCTGTGTCCTAACATCACTGAACAGGAGCTTAGAAAAGAAATCTTGAGCCCAGTGCTGCAAAGACTAGAAGCTTTCGCACTTGTTGTGTGCATCTGTTATTCCCCAGTCGTTTCACCGAGGTGTGAGGGGCATTGATACTAACCCTAACAGCAAGGACACTTAGACGTTGCTGAACGATGACCTGGCCAATGGAGGATGATTGATTCCTAACTGCCCTCTGGAATGGCTTAGAAAACCAGTCCATTCGAGGCCAATTAGAGATGGCCAGCAAATGCTGGCCTTTCACTGACACTCACATCCGATGAAAGAAATAAATTTTAGAAAAGTCTAAAGTGCCTTGTTTGGGGATGGCTCCACAAAATTATGGTGGGCATTGGGTGGCATGGTGGCTCAGCGGTTAGCACTACTGCCTCATGGCACCAGGGATCCGGGTTCGAACCCACCCTCTGGCCACTATCTGTGTGGGGTTTGCACATTCTCCCTGTGTCTGCGTGGGTTTTCTCTGGGTGCACTGTTTCCCCCCACAGTCCAAAGATGGGTGGATTGGCCATGCTAAACTGCCCCATAGTGTCCAGGGACATGCAGGCTAGGTGGATTGGCTGTGGGAAATGTAGAGTTACAGGAATAGCGTAGGGGGTTGAGTCTGGGTGGGATGCTCTTCGGAGGGTCACTGCGGACTTGATGGGCCAAAGGTCCTGCTTCCATACTGTAGGGATTCTATGAAGCGTGGCAGTGGGAAGGCAGGAGGTAGAAAAAGCTATAATTGGAGAATGTGGGGGTAGGAGAGCTGAGGTGCTGAAGGCCTTGAACACATTGGACTCCCCAAAAGGATAGAGCAGTAATGCTGGGAAATGGATATACTGGTTCTTGTGGAGCTCCATGTTGCAGAAAGGTTGGACCAGTGTGCCTCACTTGTGGGCTTTATTGTTGTTTCCTAGCCACTAAATGTCTCAAAAGGGCAAGATAATGTGAGTGGTTGGGAAGCAATAGAGAAAACCGAGGTTTAGATGAATCGAGGAGATTATGTAGGGTGAGGATGGCAACTTTGTCAGTGTAGGGTTAATCGAATCTGAAAATGTACGAGACCTCAGGTCGTGTTACATAGAATTCCTACAGTGTGGAAGGAGGCTATTTGGCCCATCAAGTTCACGCTAACCCTCTGAAGAGCATCCCACCCCTACACTATCCCTGCATTTTCCATCCTAGACGCTATTGGGCAGTTTAGCATGGCTAATCCACCTAAACTGCACATCTTTGGACTGTGGGAGGAAACTCTCTCAGACACGGGGAGAATGTTCAGACTCCGCACAGACGCTCGCCGAAGGCTGGAATTGAACCCGGGCAACAGTGCTGACCACTGAGCCACCGTGCTGTCTCAAAATGGCAGAGGATGGCTTTGATCCCTCAACCTCAGTATAAACCCAGCACGCTCCCACTGTGCCACTCTGCTATCCACAGAGGAGGTGGTCTTTATGCTGGAGGTAGCGTGGGTGAGATGGGACTGTCAGAAGGTGCACAGGTGAAGCATGGACCATTGACGGGGGGGAAATGGGTGGAGATGATGGTGGCTGGAGAAGTGTTTGCACTGGGAAGTGATGCTGATGGCTCCAGTGTTTGGCCAGAGAGGAAATGGTGACTCTGCCACTGCTGTGCCCTGGGCATGCAGCTTGAGCGATGCAATGGAGGGATAAAGCCAGCCATCATCAGCATTCATATGGGACTTGGCCCTGTGTTTGCTGCTGATGTCAAGGATAGCATGTACCTGAGCAGGCTGAGGACCACCCCACCTGGGAGTCACTGGATGTCGTGGTGCTATAACTGAGAAAACCCCACCCATAGTGGCAAGTGTTAAAATCCAACTAAACAGCCCCTGGTCCCTTCGGATTCGGTTCAGGCTTTCAGTTTGTGCTTCTGAAAGTGTTAAGTTTCGCAGTCGACCAGCTGCAATAAACCAATATCCTGTGAACAGTTGCATCATGGTCCAACATCTTGAGGGACTTGCAACATTTGTGTGCTTCTGGTGGGTAATTAACGATAAAGTAAACCCGCTGCCTCGTTGAGCAACCATTTAAAAAGCTGAGGTAGTAATCAAATGCAGAATTATCGTCAGTGGATGGATGACAGGAAGCTAATCTTAAGTGCGTGGATGTCTGAATCGCTCTGGGAGATGTAAAGGGGAGTAGATGGGGAAAAAATATTACTCCCTGTGACGTCAAAGATTAGGGGCCGCACTTAGATTTGAGCCACACCTTTTCAGGAATGAAATTAGGAAATGTTTCTAGGCGCACCCGACTCTTCTAAACTCCTGAGAGTGACAGGCATGACCTATCTAACCTTCTGTTCTTGAGGCAATCCACAAGTGATGCCAACAAGTGCTAGCAGTTTCCAAAAGAGTGAAGGTTCAGTGTTGCTTGAGACTTCTTGAGTTTAAAAAGTGGACCATTTTATGTCCTCCCCCAGACGACCCGGTCCATAATTTGTGCTCATACTGCAGTGTAGTACTGAGGGAGTGCTGCATTATTGGCACGGCCATATTTTCTGTTGAGACATTCATACAGAACAAGCCAACGCTGATGGGCAATTGCAACATAACCTGCGGCTTCAGTGATGAAGAGGAGGAGAGGTGTTCTGGCCCTTCCTTATCCCTCAGTTGACATACATCAGTGAAACAGACAGGTGGAAGGTTGCTGAGAGATAATAGGTACTGCAGATGCTGGAGAATTTTTTGACTCCTGTATCTTTTTTGTAAGAGTGACGAAAAACCACTTCATTGGCTGTAGACTGCCTCAAGACTTCCTGAGGTCATGAAGGGCGTTATATAGCTGATTCTTTTTTTTAATAGCCAGAGTTACAAGAACTCAAACCACACTGCTGCAAAAAACTCAGCACCTCCATTCTAAACGGAAGTGCTCATTTCCTGGTAGGCTATATGCTTATCTGGTGGGTTCAAATGTTACTGCAGATCCATCTCCTCATTTTCTTTCCTGTAATATCAGACAGTTTAATCTGATTGAGTGCAATTGTATTGACCAGAACTCTCTAAGGCATTATTCTCCAAACTGGTCTCACTGTGTTTGGAGTAGAGGAGAGGGGAGGGAGGTGGTGGGGGGTAGCAGTTTTAAAATTTTGTCTTGGGTGGGGACGAGGCTTAAAAGAGACTGGAGTAGATGGCAATCTATGTTGTAAAGGCTGAGGGCTGAGGACTGATTTCCTGTTTATAACTGTCATTCGGATCAAATACCACACTGTACGCTCTGAATACTGCACTTGGTGAAACCTTGTTTCAGAAAGAAATATAATTTGGACTCCTCGGAGTTTAAATTTTTATTTTCTTCCTCCATGGTAGATCTGCTGCTTCTGTCTAGATAAATGGAAATTCTGAAAGCCAGAAGTTCTCCTTTTTTTTTAAACAAAGAAAGTGCAAAGCTGGCAAGTCTCGATTCTGGGTGTCATTTTGAGGTGACAATTATAGTGGGTTAATGCTGTTAACTGCACAGCCTCATGCATATAATGCATGCAGTCTACTGTATGATCTAACACCAGAAAAGTTTTAGTTCCAGAAGCTGGGCGTGAACTTCTTTCAAAATAGCTAGTGCTTTGTGTTTTTTTTTGCCATAGCCTAGAGTCTTATAGTTCAATGGAAGGCTGCTCGGCCTGTCATGGTTGTGCTAGCTCTTTTCAGAGAGATCCAATGTGCCCTAATCTTTCCTTGCAGCCTCATGAAATAGTTTAACTCCCTCCCTAACGTCATGGTGGGTGCAGTAACACCATAGTGGTTCAACATGGCAGCCTGCCACCACTTTCTCACAGGTTTTTTTATAGGGGTGGGCAACAAATGCTGACCAGCCAGTGATACACACATTCTGTGGGTTTTTTTTCCCCCAAAAGCAGTACCCATTCTGTTCCCTTTTTTTTTTTTTTTTTTGGTTTGATTTTTGCCTCCAGCAGCTCTTTGGGCATTCTCCCGCATTCCCACCAATGACATTCCCTCTCGAAACAAAAACTGCAGGAGAAACTCAGCAGATCTGTGCAGAGAGAGCAGAGTTTAACATTTCAAGTCCAGTGGCCCTTTTTTGCCAGAACAGGACTAGCTCCCCGTCTTCAGAACCCAGAATGTTAGCCCTGCTTTCTCACCGCAAGGATGCCGTCTGAGCTGCTTCTACAATTTCTGTTTCTGTTTGTTTCAGATCTCCAGTGTCTGCAGTCCTTTTGTTTTACTTTAGAATTCCCTTGCAGCTTAATGGATATTTTTGTTTTGAACTGAGAATTGTACAAGTTCTAGGTTTAATTACTGGTCTGTTGTGTGTTCAGATGATCTTGGCTGTGATGTGAAAGTGGGTGGGTGAACATTACACAATAGGCTTTGAGTTCCTGTTCCCAATTTCCTATCGAATGGGATTTTCTTTTTGGGCGGTTGGGTGGCTCTTCCTGGATGTTGCTTAAACGCTGGCTCGAGCTGGGCTGTGATGCACTCCGCAGCCAACCAACCAACCTGTCAAACCTTGCGCGCGTGGAGATTTGTAACTTGGGATCCCATGGGCACGGTGTTGTCCCAACATTGCTGTGGTGACACTGTTCTTCACTTAAGGTCGTGGACCTCGTGGCTTGCAGCAGGTCACCTGAAGAAGTTAATTTTTTGGTGTTTATGAAAATAAAATTTTTGCCAAACATGATACCTTGTCCACCAAGTCTTCCTTTTAAAAAGTTTCAACTGTAGCCCCCTTCCCACCAACGTCTAAAATATGGACGTACAGTTCAGAAACAGACCCTTCAGCCCAACTCATCATGCTGACCAGGTTTCCTAAACTAGTCCCACTTGCCTGCGTTTGGCCCATATCCCTCTAAACCTTTCCTATTTCTGTACCTGACCAAATGCCTTTTTAAATGCTGTAATTGTACCTGTTTCTATCACTTCTGCTGGCAGCTTGTTCCATACATGCACCACCCTCTGTGAGGGGAAAAAGTTGCCCCTCACCTCCCTTTTAAATCTTACTCCGCTTGTCTTAAATCTGTCCCCTCTAGTTGGAGACTCCCCTTACCTGGGGAAAAGACCTTGGCTATTCACCTTATTTATGCTCCTCATGACCTTATAGACCTCTATATGGTCACCCCTCGGCCTCTAATGCTCCAAGGAGAGAAAAAAAAGGTCCCAGCCCGTCCTTACAACGCGGCCTGTCCAGCCCTGGCAACATCCTTGTAAATTTTTTCTGTGCCCTTTCCACTTTAACGTCATACTTCCGATAGCAGGCTGACCAGCGTTGAAAGGCATAGAAAACCTTGTTTAATCTTGTATGTTTTTTTTTATTTTTGCAGTATCTCACATACATGGGTTGAAGTATTTGGAATGTCCCACCGCCCCCCCTCCCCCCCCCTCCCCCAGTGCAGATGGGGTGGAGGCGTGCGACAGTCATTGGATGAGCACTGACCTTTGACCTTTTGCCTTTTGGCAATCTGTGTTCCAGGTTTGGACAGATTCACTGCTCTGGGTATGACCATTTTAAAAAAAAAAGGCACAATTTACTGTGTTTCCAGTGTAGCCTGGGACAGTCAAAATGTTAGGAATTTTGCCGCAAGTTGATGATTGCGCTCTGTTCCCATTCGCACTCTCCAGCACCTCAGTGAGGATCTCCTGTAGGATTAGCACCGTAGGGCCCTGTGATTCCTACAATGCAGAAGGAAGCCATTTGGCCCATTGTCTGTGCTGGATCTCTCAGCATTTTGACTCCTGCCTTTTTTCCCCTGAACATTTTTTCTGTGTGCTGCCTTGAGTCCCTCAATTGAACCTACCTCCACCACACTTGCAGTATGTTCCAGTCCCAAACCATTCAGGGTTTAGATTTTGTGGGCAGATTGCATGGCTGTCTTGGCAGTGTCGATCCCTTCTTGACACTTTTTTCCCCCCCAAATGATTGTAATTGCATGAAGCAGTTAGTACATGAATGGATTAATGTGCGTCACTAAATCCTGATGGATGGAGTCTGTCTAAAGGGTTGTTTCTGAGAGGTGCTACACAAGTATGTGTTGGGTTGTCCTACTTTAAATTCTCTGTAGCTACACATTAACTTTTTAATCAGGGAAGGCAATGGCCTAATGGTGTGATCGCTAGACTGTTAATCCAGAGCCCCAGGTAATGTACTGGGGACCTAAATTTAATTTCTACCACGGCAGGTGGTGGAATTTGAGTGCAATTTAAAAATCTGGAATTAAGAGTAAGTTAGACATTAAGACTAATTGTCGATTGTTGGAAAAGCTAATCTCCTTTTAGGGAAGGAAACTGCTATCCTTACCTGGTCTGGCCTACATGTGACTCCAGACCTACAGCAATGTGGTTTGACTCTCAACTGCCCTCTGGGCAATTAGGGATGGGCAATAAATGCTGGCCTGGCCAGTGACACCTTCATCCTGTGAATGAATTTTTAAAACAAAAACTTAGTTGAGCCTAACCTGAGATCTAAGGGCTGTCGTGTCTCAGGTGTAAAGTCTCTAGCTGTTAAGTAGTATACCATAAACTTCTACTGTTTAAGATTAAGCCCATCTTCGGATGAAGATTTTGTCTGGGCAAGCCTCCTGAGAGGTATCAGCACCAGTAAGTGGGGGAGAAAGGGGAGGCACTGAACTGGTGGCTGTGAATCTACACAAGGCATTTCACATGTCTCCAGCAGACAGAGCATTACTTGGTTTGCTGTTTCTGGGACCTTGCAGTGTAGAGGCACCTCCTTGCTTTTGGGAATTGCTGTCATTGTAATTTGCTAAATTGTTGACGTAGAATCCCTACAGAGTGGAAACAGGTCCTTTGACCCAACAAGTCTACACTGACCCTTAGAGCATCCCACCCAGATCCATCCCCTTATAACCCACCTAATCTACACATCCCTGGACACCATGGGCAATTTAGCATGGCCAACCCACCCTAGCCTGCACATCTTTGGACTGTGGGAGGAAACCCATGCAGACACAGGGAGAATGTGCAAACTCCACACAGACAGTCGCCCGAGGGTGGAACTGAACCCGGGTCCCTGGCGCTGTGAGGCAGCAGTGCTAACCACCGTGCTGCCCGCATTCTGGGGGCATCTTAAGCTTGTGATGAATACAAGATGACACTTTTTTTTTTTTTTGAAACGTGGGTGAGGTGTCTCTATATCAGTCTGGTTCTTGTGTGTGCGCCTTTGGAGCGGATGAGGAATTTTTTTTTTGGAATACTTGTCCAGCGATGAGTGGAGGCTGGGTCTTTAAATATATTCTAGGCTGAGCTGATTGACACATCAATCAACAAATGAGTCCAGAGTTATGGTGGGGGGGCGGGGGGGGGAGAAGAAGTGTAGCTGTGGATGGGGGACATTCAGGAATGTGGAGTTGAGACGACAGTTAGATCTTATCAAGTGGCATATCAGGCTTGAGCAGCTGAATGGGATAGAAGATGGCCAAATTTCCCTTCTCTTTTTTTTTGAATTTGTTTCAAAGGGTGTGGGCATCACTAGTTAAACCAACATTTTATTGCCTGTCCCTAAACACTGTTGAGACGATAGGGTTAGTAGTGGTGCAGTCTGTGATGTGGGTACACCGACAGAACTGTTAGTGACAGACCGTCCGATACTTCAACCAAGAGACAGTGAAGAGCAGCAGTTTATGATTGCCTGGCAGGATGGTTTGGCTTAGAGGTGAATTTACTAGGTGGTGGTGTTCCTACTTATCTGCTGCCCTTGGTCCTTTTCAAGGCATTAGAGGTTGCAGGGTGCTGTCAACAGTGTGTTGCTGAGGTTGGATTATATCTTTTTATAGATGTGGACAGCAGTTTAGAGTACAGGTTCTGCAGCTGACGGCAGGCTCAATCCCTTAACAAATATTTTGGCCCGGTGTTCTCCTCTAAATACTAACTGTGCTTTTTAAGGTTTTCTTTGTCTCTTGGCCCGAGATCAATCCTGTGGTTCTGTGGCATGTTGCCTGTCAGGTCGAGGCCTGGCTCAACCTAATGCCAGTTATTTGGTGCTTGAGATTATGTTGAGGAAACAAACCATTCATTATCCTCGATTGATACTGCGTTCTTTGATTGTTGACTTCAGGTTTAGTGTTGTCCTTCCAGTCACCATGCTAATCGTATGGGTAATTCCAAGATTGGGGTTTTAACTCGGAAGTTGAGGTGTGTCATAGAATTTTACATACCATCGCTCAGGTGTAGGCCAAACAGTCCAACTGGTCCACGTCAGTGATCAGGTTCCACATGAGCCTCCTCCCATTCTCCAACCTCCACCCTCTCAAATTTCTTTCCTCTTCATGCTTTTATTGAGCTTCCTCTTCAACCCTTCTCTGCTATTCTTATCGATTACCTCGTCTGGTTCCACATTCTCACTACTCCTTGGCTAAAGAAGTTTCTCTGAATTCACTTCCGGCATTACAAGGTGGCCATCTTGCTATTTCTGACCAGATGTCTTGATCTCCTTAGCTAGCAGAACATCCAGCCAATCATACGCCTGCTTGATATTGAAGCTGTCTCATTAGGCTCCTCATAGATGAGTCAGTCGTGTCGTGCAGTGTTGGTGTCCCTACTTCTGGGCCCGAAGGCTCAGGTTCAGATCCGACCTCCCCAGACCTGGATCATAATACATCTGAACAAATAGATTTAAAATATCGTCAAGGAGGTCACCTGGTTCCTTTTATAGCTATGATGATTCTCCGAAAGTGTAATCCGCCTCGTTTTCCAGCACCTTGCTCCCTTTTTTTCCCACTCTTTTTCTCTTTTTCAAACATTGCTCTAGTTTTTTTGAATACATTATTGATTGGCCTTCTCATAGTGTGCACTGTAAGTGACCTAAAACCTTAGCATGCTTGTATCTAAAACAAAACCTAACCTATTGTCCAATTGGAAATTCCCTTGAACTTGTGTTGTCTCGCATTAGTGACTCACTGGTCAAGGAAAAACTTGCATTTAAAGAAACTTGTAACCACCCAGTTCAGGGATGTTATGGATCTGGAGCAGGTAGAACTTTAGTCGGGCCTCCTGCTATTGAGGTAGGCGTATTACTGAGTGTGCAAGATTTGTATTTATACGGTGCTTTTCGAACATTCCAAAATGCTTTATAGCCAATGAAGTACTTGTTGAAAGTGTAGTCACTGTTGAATTTTGGGAACTGCGGCAGAATTTATTCACAGCAGGCTCCGAAAGAGCACTCTGGTATCAGCCAGACAACCTGCTTGTTTTCCCCTGAAGTTGGTTGAGGCTTCATGTTGACCGGGCACCTAGGAAAGCCCCCATCCTCTTTGGACCCATGACCTTGACCCCAAGGTGAAAGTGCTTCCTGCTGAGCGAAGGCTGAAATAACTTGACCTGATTTTGCTTCTGTTTGTAATTGAGGATTTTTGAATGTGGGCCTATGTATCAAATCTCCTGGTCTTTTTCTTGCTGTGATAAAGGGAAGGGGTACTTTGTGGATCTGTTTGCAATGAAAGCATGAACAGTCCATATCTCCCCTTCTATGGTCGCAATGTAGTTTCCGTCTGCATTTACAAACAAATGATGCTCACTGGGGTGAGGTACTGGATTGCTCTTGTCGCATTGTTATTTTGCTCAAGCTACCGTTTGGGAACTGTTGGGTTAGATGCCCAGAGGATGTTTCTCTTTGTGGGGGATGTCTGCAATGAGGAACTGGAGCATAATAATGAAGTGCCTCCCTTCTCAGACTTGGTTGAGGATTTCTTGACTGTTGTTTACATGGTGGGAGCTCTGTTTTGAGACCGCAGTAGAGGCTGGGTTATTAAATCAAATCAGGGTTAAGTTAGATGGATTTTCAATAGACAAGGGAGTCATGGATTGTGGGGTCCAGTCTGTTACTTGGTCTGAGGCCTGTAGTCACAATTATACGGAATATGGGAGCAGGCTTTAGGGACCAAATTGCTTTCCCTCCTAATTCTTGTTCTTGGGACAAGTTTGGAATGCTCAGCCTTGGCAAAGTCAGGAACGATAAATGCATTTCCTCAGCTACAAACTGATGCAAAGACTATTCGAAGTTGATCCCTAATGTTAGCATCAGCTTCTTTCAGAGGGTGGATCGGATGTGGAATGAACTGCCAGAGGAAGAGGTAGATGCAGGTACACTTACAACATTTTAACAGCTATTTGGACAGGTTTGTGAATAGGAAAGGCTGAGGAATGTGGGGCCAAATGTAGGTAGTTTAGTTTGGGAAACCTGGTCGGCATGGACGAGTTGGGCCGAAGGGTCTGTTTTCATGCCGAATGACTCTGGAGGAAGGCCTTGGATCTGAGACAAACTGGGGCTAGTGGTTGATTCCTGTTGAGGGTGAATAGAACACCCTCTGCAGAGTCACTTCCTTACAGTCTGTTTGCCATCATTTTGAAAGAACACAGTTTCTGATTTTATATAAGGGCATGATTTTACTTGCAGTGTGACGATTCAAAACTTTCCAACAGGTGCGGGGCCCAACACACTTCTGGTCCCCAATGAGTGCTGTAGGAGTTGAGTTGTCGGAAAGTCATTGTTCCCTTTTTCATGATTCCCTTTTTAGTTTTTGCGATGAGGCTACTTGCTTCAGCCCACATCCTGTCAGCTGGTTCACACATAGCGACGAGTGGAAGTCCAGAACCTCCATTGTCCTGCTGGCCCTTGGATTGTCACTGATGGGAACCAGACAGCACCCAAGATTTCTACCCAAAACCGTTTCAGAGGGGTTTATAAAATCATGAGGGGCATGGATAGGGTGAATAGCCAAGGTCTTTTCCCCCAGGGTGGGAGAGTCCAAAACTACAGGATATAGGTTTAAGGTGAGAGGGAAAAGATTTAGAAGTGACTTGAAGGGCAAGTTTTTCAGTGTGTGTGTGTGGAATGAGTTGCCAGAGGAATTGGTGGAGGCTGGTACAATTACAACATCTGGATGGGTACATGAATGAGAAGGGTTTAGAGGGATATGGGCCAAATGCTTTAAAATGGGGCTAGATTAATTTAGGATATCTGGTTGGCATGGACGAGTTGGACTGAAGTTTGTTTCTGTGCTGCTGTATCTCTATTAACCCTTGTCACAGTTGAGAGGCATCACATTCTGCACGAGTGCTGAAGTCTGGCGTTCTGCAGCTTTTATTTTGGGGCAACCTGTTGGATTGTAAACATGTCCTTGTCAGCATTATCCATGCTCTAAGAGCAAGTAATCGGAGTAATTGAGTCTCTGTGGGTTTTCAGTCAACGGTCTTTGTCTTTGTGAGGTGTTGTAGGTTAGGCCATGGATAAAGTGGTGAAGAACTGCAGTGTTACCTGTATACCAGCAGTGCTGTTAGGGAGGGCATTCCAAAACACAGACCCAGTGACCGTGAAGAATCAATGATTTTAGATCCATATTGGGATGGTGGGCTTGAAGGTGAACTTGCTTGTGATTCCCATTGATCTGTTGCCCTTGTCCTTGTAGGAGGTAGAGGTTGTGGATTCTGTCAAAAAAGGCCTGAGAAGTTTTATCTTGCACGTGGTAGACATTTACCATTGCGTGTTTAGAGCAGTGTTTCTCTCATGTACTGGTTATTGCATTCACCTTGCGTGTGAAAGGTCACAGCATCAAAGCCCGGCAGAGTCAGACTATCAGGTAGGGAGGAACATGGGGCTAAGGCCACAGTGCAATCAACCACTGTGTGATAGAATTACAGAGTGGGCTAGAAGGTCTAAATAACCTACTCCTGCTCCTGACTTGCACGAATGAATGTTGGAGATGGTGGATTGGGAGCTAGATAAGTGGGCTGCTTTGTCCTGGGCGGTGTCAAATTTCTTGATCATGTAAATATTCCTAACTCCCTCTCCCTCTCCCTTTTTTAAATAAAACCTTTTCTTAGGATGTGGGTGTCGCTGGCAAGGCTGATATTTACTGTCATTTCCAAACTGTCCTTGGTAGTCTGGATTTCAGGAAATGGCAAATGTGCAATGCTGCCCCTTTTCCCAAGGGAGCGGGGGTTGGGGCATATTCATAGAGCTCGAATGGCTTGGAGCAATGATATTGGACCGAATGCAGCATCACTAGTGGGAACATTCTGAGCAACAATAAGAAGCTGCCCATCAATACAACTCCATCCAAGGTTAGCCTCTTGTGACTGGATGATCTGAGCTGTTGGTGTTGAACCTCTGGGCCTTGAGCAGAAGCTGTCTCTTCTTTTCTGGAGGGCAATGATTTGAACCTGACTGTTATCCCCTTCCAATGGAGGAGCCAGAGGGAGATGGGCATTTAAATTAGAGCAGCCTCTGACACTGCCTTTTGAACATCTGACCTAAAACTGTTGGGCCTTCATCTCTAAATATAGGGTCATGGAGTCATAAAGCATGGAAACAGACTCTTTGATCCAAGCAGTCCATTACCGACCATGTTCCCAATCCAAATTAGTTCCATCGCTTGTTACAATGCTTTGGACAGCTTTGGTCCAACTCCTGTGACATTAGTCTTTCTGCCTGTGCCATCTTTGGCAATGTTTAGTGCTGTTAGTAATAAATGGGCTGATTGCAAGTGAGTCAATAACGTGGCTGGAAGAGAATTAAACAAACAGGGAAGATATGAAGTGTATTTCACCAGGAATGACCATTGAGGCAAAGGAGTTTTGAGGTGAAGAATGAAACAGTATTACCCCCAATTGGTGAATGGGAAATCTACTAGGTCTTTGTTGGATAAAGGTTATAGAACAAAGTTTTTCTGTAAACTTGCTTAAGATAAGCTGTTATTGGTCATAACAATAGTCAACAAACAAAAAGTCATAAGTCACACAACACGGCATGGTGGCTCAGTGGTTAGCACTGCTGGCTCTAAGCGCCAGGGGCCCAGGTTCAATTCCACCCTTGGGTGACTGTCTGTGTGGAGTTTGCACACTCTCCCCGTGTCTGCATGGGTTTCCTCCGGGTGCTCTGGCTTCCTCCCACAGTCCAAAGTTGTGCAGGTTAGGTGGATTGGCCATGGGAAATTGCCCCATAGTGTTCAGGGATGTGTAGATTAGGTGGGTTATAAGGGGATGGGTCTGAGTGGGATGGTCCAAGGGTTGGTATGGACTTGCTGGGCTGAAGGGCCTGCTTCCACACTGTAGGGATTCTATGATTCGAACAAGTTTATCGTCCAACAGGTTTATTTGAAATCACAAGCTTTTGGAGTGCTGCTCCTTCATCAGGTGAAGTGAATCCTCCTGATGAAGGGGCTACATTCCGAAAGCTTGTGATTGCATATAAATCCGGTGTCGTTTGACTTCTGACTTTGTCCATCCCAGTTCAGCGCCAGCACCTCCGCGTCATGCCTCCAATAAGCAACAGACTTGATCCTGTGTCACCACAGCATGAGCCTGTGCCTCTAGTGACATTCCTGTTACTTTGTCACCTTGACCTTAGGCTGTTTTGGAGGTTTGTGTGCTTCCTCCGACACCTTTTCGCCTCTGTGTTCCCAATGAAGTCTTTCGATGAGCTCAGTAATGTCTTGAATGAGCCTTCTCCACTCTGGCTACTCGCAACTTTAAAGGCTTTTATCAACTCCCCTGTTCTGTGTGTAGCACAGTGAAACACTGTGGGATGGGAGGATGGTGGGGAAATATGAGAGCATTCACTCTTTCTAAATATCCTTGTGAAAGGAAAAATGTTTGGCTTCAAGCTGTTGTTCTAACACACACAGGATTTCCCCCCCCCCTCTACTACTTCCGTATCTAGGTTAGAGTAGGTTTTTTTTAATTGCTTCACCCACATGTTCTGACATTTTGATCTAAAGGGTTACAAAAGCTGCCTATGACAGCTGGCATTTCCAAATAGTGGCATAAGCGGCCCTTCCTCTCACATTTGAGTTTCAAACTCTTTAATGCTGCTTGGGCAAGCTATCCCTTTACTGTTTGAGTCAACAGAATATGTTTTAGTGGGGTTTGAGTGATAGAAGTTTCCCCTCAGTTGATGATAAAGAGAACTCGAGATGAATTGAAGAAAAACTTGCCCTCTAGTGTTATTAACAGCTATCACAGAGCAGGATGACTGTTGATGGGGGCCAATCATGTCCTATCATCATGGTATCCCAATTTCTGCTCAGGATGGTCTTGGCACAGGTTTCCTGCAACTCGTCATTCAGACGAAGACATTTCTCCATCTGAAGAGTCATGAGACATGCTACAAAAGGGTGTGCTTGAGGCAGAGGGCTACCAACGGTTTTGAATTCCTGCACTTGTCTGTGTTAGCTCAGAAGCTCCCCCTCTGTCTCTCCATCTTCAGGCATTGTGACCCTCAGGTTAAACCATCACCAACTGTCTCTCTCATGAGAAAGCTGCCCTATGGCACTACAGCAACTTTGCCCTTTGCATTAAATAAAGTGTTTTAAAGGGATGCTACATAAATACAGAAGTGGAAAGGAATAGAGAATATGCCGATGAAGTTTAGATGAAGTAAGCATGTGGAAATGTCTGTGTAGAGCACTGAGTAGTCAGGCTGGTTTGGTGTTTCCACTTTTTCTAAATAGTGACAAATGACCCATCCTCCGTCTGTTTTAGAATTCCTTTTCAAAACTGACGAGCCATATGTTCCTTTTGGTAGAGGAACTGTGTTCTCTTCTCTCTCTGCTCTTGTTTACTCTTCTGGATAAAGTGTGAGACCATGCCACAAAATTACACTGCTTTGTTTGGTGTCCTGAGTGCACTGCAATAAATGGCTAGTCTGTATTTTACAAGTAGCCATTCCTCAGCTGGAGGTAGAGAATGCCATGTATTGATCCAAGCTGATGTCACCACTGGGCAAGTTCAATCCCGGACTCAAATGTGGCTTGATGGATCATATTTTCTCACCTGCTCTCTGTATACTGCTTTGGCATTATGGCTTCAGGAAGACTGACAAGTTAACTGTTGAACCACCTCATGCACAACGGAAACCCACATGCCACTAGTTGAAAATCTGGGCTCTTAAAACGAACCATATTGATTCATATAAATTGTACATATTACACTGCGCCCTGATTGGCCATGGGTGGCACTTCAGCCGATTTATGTCCAGTCCTTTGCAGCATTGTTCGTTGGATAGTATCGGGAGTAGGAATCCTTTCTGGAAATTTTCCTGCCCTCTTTTTCTGTGCCTTGTTTTTAAAATGAGGCCAGCCATGATACTGTTCTATGCAGCTACAAATTGGAGGTTCATGTGTGTGTGACTCCTGATCCTATTGGTCAATGTGTTTTGTCCTCTTAAACCCAGTGGATTTTGAAATTGTGGATTTACTGCATTGTCTATTGTGTTCCGTAGATTCAATCCCCATGAAAGCAAATTGATTTTTAGAGTCGACCTTCAGCGACATTTTTACTCTTTTTGGAATCACCCCTCAAATCCATCCAATTTTTTTTTTTTGAATTTGGAAATTTTCTAAATCTTGTTTTTGTTTTAAGAGCTTTTTGTTCTTTAATCTACACAGGCTTTGATACAGGTCAAGCCCAAAATGACATGTTCAGTTTCCTGTAAAGCTAATTGTGAGATTTAACTTTAATTTGGTGGTAGTTTTTGAATATGGAAAGAGGCCCTTCAGCTTATCAGGTATCTATGAATCCCATTTACCAGCACTTAACGTGTAACCTGGTACACTGGCATTTCGAGTGCTCATCTTGGAATATCTTGAGGATTACTGCCACTACCACCTTTCCAGATGCTCACCTCCCTCAGTGAAAATACTTTTACTCAAATCCCCCCCTAAAAACAGTGCATCCTAACTAGTGACCCTTGTGCTAGTGGAAAATGTTTCTCCCATCAACCTTTTTTCTTTTAAATCATCCTGCTCAGATGTTATTACACACCTCTAGATCAGGTGGGACTTAGACTCATAGAGTCATACAGCACGGAAACAGACCCTTCAGTCCAGCTAGTTCATGCTGACCATAATCCCAAACTAAACTCGTCCCACCTGCTTGCTTTTGGCCCATATCCCTTTTGAACCTTTCCAGTTCATGTACTTATCCAAATGTCTTTTCAATGTTGGAACTGAACCTGCCACTTCCCCTGGCGGTTTATTCCACATACTAACAACTGTTTTCTTTTAAAAAAAAAAAGTGTTGTCCGTCTTGTCCTTTTAAAATCTTTCTCCTCTCACCTTTAAAAATATGTGCCCTAGTTTTGAATTCCCCCACCTTTTAGAGAAAAGACTTTTGCTGTTGAACCCCAGGCCGGCCTCCTGGTTCGGGGCAAGGGCACTACCATTTGTGCCGCTAGAACTCTTGCCATTTACCTTTCTAGATATTTTGAAATCAGCCTGTTCAGGAATGTTAAGACACACTTCTGGACCAGGTGGGACTTTGTACCCAGGCCTCCTGATCAAAAGCAGGGGATTCTAGCTTGGTGGCACAAGTGCACTTCCCACCAACCTTCTGTGTGCCTGGGAACTTTGTACGCCAGTTGGAAATGTGTCAATGAACACCTGTTGAATTCGCCATATGTCTGAGTGAGACACTGGGGGTCCTTGAAGGAAAAAAAATCATGTCTTCGTCACCCAGGCTGGCCTACGAGTCTCTGCCCCACACTTGTAGGAAGTGCCCTTTGCTACCCATGTCTCAGTGAAGGTATACATTTGTGTGTCTCTTTTGAGATGGCCTTTCTATTAAAGGTCCTGTACGAATCCAGATGGTTGCTTGTCTAAAGCCAGACAGGGATTTCTGATCAGAAAAGGCGCAGACAGTGGCTCTCTGACCTTTGGCTGTGCTTTGTAGTTCCAACCTTTCGTCTACTCTTAAAGCACAGATTTCCTGGTGACAGGATGTGGTTTTGATGATACAAAGACTTGTTTGTTCGCTTCAGAGTCTCAAGAGAGCAGATAATCACTTTTTGACTTTCCTTTTGCCTTCTTGAGTGTCGAAGTTGGAATTTACAGAAAATGTTAGCTTGTACCCAGCCTGATGGATGCGTTGATCGCTGCGTTGCATTGTTTTTAAAATCTGTTCTATGGAGAGCGTTTTCTTTTCCAAAACAACACCTCCAAGATTTGCACGTTTATTGTTTTTAAATATGTGCAATAACTGTTGTTAAGCTACTTAGTTCCTTTCCCCCCCACTTGATTTTTGTTTTTGTAGATCTCTGCTACAGAGAGAGAGAGAGAGAGAGACACCATGTGTTGGCTCAAAGAATGATGTTTGGTTAATTCAGATAAGGCTTGGGAAAGAGCCAAGATGTCTTGCTCTCTTGCCTGTGATAACATTCCTGTGTGAGCTGAGACCTTCAATAGTGGGGATAGTTGCCAAGTTTACACATCACCTACATTTGCTGTACAGAATGGCACAGCTGTGTATTTCTAAACCACACAGGGAATTTTTACATAATGTATAGCCGACTGACCTCAAAGGGTTGACACTACCTGAGAGTTCATCGCAACACTTCTTTTGAGGTTTTGCGCACACTTTTTTTTTATTTTAGCAAGAAAGGACAAATTTTTAACAAGGTGACACTGAAATTAGAATTGGAATTTTATTGTCACGGGTGGCTCAGTGGTTAGCACTGCTGCCTCTCAGCGCCGGGCACACCCGGGTTCAATTCCACCCTCGGGTGACTGTCTGTGCGGATTTTTCACATTCTCCCCGTGTCTGCGTGGGTTTCCTCCCACAGTCCAAAGATGTGCAGGCTAGGTGGGTTGGCCGTGGGAAATTGTCCCATGGTGTTCAGGGATGTGTAGATTTAGGTGGGTTTTGGGGGGGATGGGTCTGGGTGGGATGCCCTGAGGGTCGGTGTGGACTTGTTGAGCTGAAGGGCCTGCTTCCACACTGTAGGGATTCTATGTACTCAAGTACAGGAGTACAGTGAAAAGTGTACAATGCTACCATTCCTGGTGCCATCTTAGGTATAAAGGTACAAAAATAAAGAAATGAGGTTTTTAAAAGTTCAATGTGAAGTTGTTGATGTAGAAAAATAAAGAAATGAAGCTAAAAGCTAAACATCACAGTCCTCCTTGAGCTATTGGCCTGCAGATGCTCCATGCTGGTCTTTTGTCACAAGGGCTGGCTCCTCCTGCACTGGACACACTTTCTCGCGTGCGCACACGGGGATTAGTCCCACCCAGGCAGATTAGCTAGCTGCTATGCTGCTGACCACCTCCTGGGATCACTACGCTTTGCCAATGACAGGGTCGAGTTAAGGAGTTAGCATAGGACAATGTGGAGCATCTGCAGGCCCGTAGCTCAAGGAGGACTGTAATGTTTAACTTTGAACTTCATTTCTTTATGAAGTTATCGATGTAGAAAAATATTGAACTTTTAAAAACTTCATTTCTTTATTTTTGTACCCAAGTAGCTTTGTACCTAAGATGGTGCCAGGACAATGGGCTGAACTGTTGCCTTCTGTGGTGTAACATATGGTTTCGGTCAATTGGAATTTTATAGTGAGGAAGGAAACCGTTTTGGCCCATGCCTGTGCTAGTGTTACTGAAAAAAGCTGTCCACTGATCTTCCCATAACCAAGGCTGATGTAACAGGGTGTAGAGCTGGAGGAACACAGCAGGCCAGGCAGCACCAGAGGAGCAGGAAGGCTGACGTTACGGGCCTAGACCCTTCTTCAGGTCTAGGCCCGAAACGTCAGCCTTCCTGCTCGCCTGCTGTGTTCATCCAGCTCTACACCTTGTTATCTCAGATTCTCCAGCATCTGCAGTTCCTACTATCTCTGAACCAAGGCTGATGTGACAGTATTGACCATCCTAAGCGACCCTTCAATCTGGACCCCTTCCGAATATTCCAGGAGATGTCGGGGGGCGTGACATCACAGCAGATGCCACAAGAATGAGTCCCTTGGCGCTAACTATTCAAAAACTGTACCGATCATTTGGATGAGGGGATTAAATGCAATATTTCCAATTTGCACATGAAAACCTTAGGTGGGTGTTGTGAGGACAGTGCCAAAATGCTTCAAGCAGATTCTGAGATACTGAGTGGGCAAAAGTATTCCATCTGCTAAAATGTGGTGAAGTGTGCTGTTATCTACTTTGTAGCAGGAAAAACTGAAATAAAACTTTCCAGCATCTCCCCATTTGAAATTTTAATGAATAGAGGGACTTGTTAACTTGCAACAACACATGCACGAAGATAATGGCAGTAGGGAAGCTGAATGGTATGTTGGTCTTTCTCTACAAGAAGATTTGAGTAAAGGAGTGAAGATATCTTACTGGAATTGTGCAGAGTCAAGGTGAGCCCATACCTGGAGTATTTGGTGCAGTTTTGGTCTCCTTGTCCAAGGAAGGAACTTTCCATTTGAGGGAGTGCAAATTAGGTTCACCAGACTCCGTCCTAGGATGGAAGGTTTGTCCTGAGGAATGAATAAATGGACTGGACCTTTTATTGACTGGAGTTTGGAGTGAGAATCACTAGAAAGAGGCCATTCAGCCCATCAAGCCTGCGCTGACCCTCCAAAGAGCATCTCATCCAGACCCAACCCCATAGCCAAGCACTTACCATGGCCAGTCCACCCAGCCTGCACATCTTTGGACTGTGGGAGGAAACTGGAGCACCTGGAGGGCACTCTCACAGACACGGGGAGAACGTGCAAACTCTGCACAGACAGTCAAACGAGGGTGGAATTGAACCCGGGTCCCTAGCGCTGTGAGGCAGCGGTGCTAACCACTGAGCCACCATGCGCACGCTTGAACGAGAACATGTTTATAAGGGATTTATGGGATAGGTACAGGAAAGGTGGGGGGGGGTGGTGCGGGGTGCGACAGGGTGAGCAGCAGGGTCTAGTACCGGAATAAGGGTCAGGTCATTTAAGACTGAGTTTAAAAAAGAATTTTTTCACCTAGAGAGTAGCTAATCTTTTTGGAATTTCCTGCCCCAAAGTGTTGTGGAAGCTCAGTTGACTGTGTTTGAGGCACAGATTGATTTCTACATATTAAAAACATCCAGGGACATGGATTGTGTGGACAAAATGCTGTTGAATTAAAGGATCAGCCATCACTTTAGTGATTGGAGGAGCAGATTGAAGGGCTGAATGGCCTACTCTGACTATTTCTAATGCTGTCTTTGTACTATAGACCAACAGACCTTGCAGCCCAGTGTCTCTAAATGATATTGCAATGTTTTTACAATAAATAATTTTAATATAAACTTAACTGTTTCATTGTTTTATGCACACATACCAAGTCTTCATACATTCTTGATCTGTAGTTGTATAAATACCTATTTTGTTTTCTCATCTACATTATACACATAAATGTTTTTCTGGTAATTTTCTAGAAGATAACACCTCATTGTGCTTAAAATGGCTTTGCCTCGTTAGCCGTTTATCTCAAATCGGTATGCTGTGGTCGCTGACCTTTCCACCACTGGAATTAGTTTGCTCAGCCCCATGAACATACCTCAACTTTTAAATTCTGCCATTAAATCTCCCTTTCACCTTCTGTGCTCTCTTTAGTCATCTCTCGTCCAAAGTTGAGTGGAACTCTCCTGAGACTATTTTTGGGCTTGTAGAATTGCCTAGAGCATTCTACAATGACGAACTCCCTCTGACTCTGACTCTGTTAGTTAGAAGCCTTTTAAACTGAGAACTTCTGGCAGAACCCCCAAATGGATTTAAGAAGTTGCTCTTAACAGGAAATAGGAAATGCATCTTCTTGAGCAATGTCTAAGTGAAGAAAGCTGTAGCCTTAAGTCAGTGCAGGAAATTGGATTATTGCTTTGAATGCTTAGTGTCCTGTGACTTGATACTAAATTAGAGAAGATTCTTGACAGACAGATTATGCAGCCAAACACTCTGAGAAACACAGATAACAAGATGTGGAGCTGGATGAACACAGCAGGCCGAGCAGGAAAGCTTGACATTTCGGGCCGAGACCCTTCATCAGAAATGGGGGAGGGGAAGAGGATTCTGAAATAAATAGGGAGAGAGGGGGAGGCAGATAAAAGATGGAAAGAGGAGAGGATAGGTGGAGAGGAGGCAGACAAGTCGAAGAGGTGGGGATGGAGCCAGTAAAGGTGAGTGTAGGTGGGGGGGTAGGGAGGAGATAGGTCAGTCTAGGGAGGACGGACAGGTCAAGGGGGTGGGATGAGGTTCCCAGAAACACGTTGTCCATTTTATAAATTGGAAGACAAATGGCTAAGTCCAATTTGCTGCTCACAATCTGGTCTCCTCCTCCTTGTACATTTGGTGAGACCAAACCCAAACAGAGTGAGCACTTCCGCTGTGTCCATAGGAACAACCATGACTGCCCAGTTCTTGGCATTTCAAAAAACCCACCTTGCTGCTATGCTAACGCTTCTGAGCCAGGCCTGATAGTGTCCCAGTGAAGCCCAACAGCAGCTTGAGGAGCAACATCTCACTTTTTCTGCCTTGGAACTTTACAGCCACTGAGATTCTATACAGAGAGTTCCACAATTTTTGGAGCGCGACCTCCGTCCTCCGTTTGATGTACTTTTCCTTCCTTCCCTCCACCCTACCCCCGGCCAAATCCTTGACACACCCACTTTGTTGTAAAAACTGAAAGAACTGCAGATGCTGGGAATGAGAAACACAAGCAGAAATTGCTGGAAAAGCTCAGCAGGTCTGGTAGCATCGGTGGAGAGAAATCAGTTAACGTTTCGGGTCTGGTGACCCTTCCTCGGATGCTGCCAGGCCTGCTGAGCTTTTCCAGCAATTTCTGCTTTCGTTTCTTTTTGTTGCATCTTGCTGACTTTCCTCTTAGTGAAATTTTTTTTGAGTAGACCTTTTCTCTTCAGTGCTAACTGTTTAGAGTAATCTTCTCCATTTGGGCGAACCATTCCAAATTTGCCTGAAGAGGTGTGCGTTGGGGGAACAAATTTCAACAAACAAAGGATGGGAGGTGCTCGTGTCATTTTCTCTGCTTAAAAATCTAACCAGTGTTGTGACTGGGGTGACGTTATACAAGCCTGTACACTGTTCTCCAACAAGCTGTTTAATTTCTGAAAACAAATCTTGAACACCAGTGCCCATGAAGTGGAATATTCTCTTTGTAATAAACCTTTCCTTTCAGATAATTTATTGCTTTCTATGGCAGGGGAGGTAACAATGACAGTATTCCCAGATCAAAGTTATCTTAGCCTGACTGGACTTTACCCTCTGTTTCCCAACTTGTCTTCCTGTTTCAGCAGATATCTCACTGTAATAACAAAGTTTCCTGAAAGTTTTCCAGGACTTAAATCCATTTACCATCACTCCATAATGTATGCACTACACCCTCTGAACTGATCTCCTCACTGTTCTGTTCCAATTACTGTGTTTAAAAGTTTTCCTCTTAAGCAGGATAGCAATTAATTTTGATCTTAATGCCTCGATTGTTCCTGAAAATTAGCTCATATGCATCTCGCAGGATTAATGACAGGTCCGCCCTGAGCAAATGTTACAACTGGAAGCTGTGGTATCAGTTTTTATTCCCACATACTTTAAACACCAACTGATAATATTTTAATCCTGTTGCTAAGTTGTGCCAAACAAAAACTTAGGAGCTGATATAAAGCTGTCTCTGCTATTGCATTGCAAAGTTCGGTTAGAGATTGAACTGCAAATAGTGACTAGCTGGGCTTTGGAATGACAATGCTGGTCTCTATCTTTGTTCACCCTCCACCAACCCCAATCCCCAAAACTGAAGGCTGCTGTTTCCTCTTCCTCTTTCTCTCATCTGCTCATGTGCCCACCCCCCCACTGTGCGCTTTCCCATGTGTACGTGCAAGAAAGTGTGCGGTCACCATTAGCAATTATCCCTTCCCCTTTCTCTGCAAGTCCCCTACCAGCCAAGGAGTAAATTGTTACCTTCCCTGCCATAGAAAGCAATAAATTATCTGAGAGGAGTACCAGCGAAAGTATAAACTTTTCAATCAGTGAATGAATGAGAGCATTAGTGTGCAAATAACCTTGTGTTGCCAGCAAAGAATCATAGAATCTCTATGGTGTGGAAGCATGCCATTTAGCCCATTTAATCCACACTGACCTTCCAAAGAGGACCCTTACCCCACCCCACCCCTGAACACTATGGGCAATTTAGCATGGCCAGTCCACCCTAACATGCACACCTATGGACTGTAGGAGGAAACCCACACAGACAAGGGGAGAATGTTCAAACTCCACGTAGACAGTAACCCAAAAGTGGAATGAAACCCAAGACCCTGGCACTGTGAGGCAGCAGTGCTAACCACTGAGCCACCGTGCCACCCCCAACTAAAATGAATTGAAAGGAAGAGAAAGAAGTAACTTGTATCTTATGATGCACTGAACTGTGTCTTCATTTTTTTTCTTTTTCCGGTGTTAATAACTGTGTCTCTGTTCGTGAGGGGAGGAATTTTAAGAAGAGGCTGAGTTTACGTTGTAGAGTTAGGAGTTATTTTCATATTTTTAAATCTGTATTTTCTAAGGCTAGTCTCAGTTTTTCCAATGTGGCACCATTTCCATTTTGACTCTTTTGTGAGTGATGCGGTTCAATTTCAACAAATGAATGCCAATCTGTCCTAAACCTGGCAACAAACACATGACATCAGTGGCTGAGCATGGCAGGGATGGTGGGGACCGGATTATAGTGAAGGTTAATTCTGAATACTGCTTGGGATGGAATCCCTGCTTCTGGCTTTGAGCCAGTTTGAAATGCCTTGATTGCCAATACTGATACTGAACACGTGACTGTTCAAATCCAGCTGGAGTCCTGAGGTGCTTCCCAGTGTTATCGCTCAGCCAGTATATCAGTGTGCCTTTAAGACACATGCTCATGTTATCGTCACTATATAGCACATGACCTGAGGGATTGACCATCTTGTATTCTATCTTGCCCCAGATCACTTGAAGCATGCCACTCAGCTGGAAGCATGCTGCTCTGTTGTAACCTTGTAGCTTAATATTAGCCCAGAGACTTGTGCCTAAGGAACGTAGAGTTTGCAATAGTTTAGCTGTAAGCAATGTCTGTTGGATCCTTCAATACCACAATATTCACACCCGGTTTCTCAGCTTACAGCAGAGCTCATAATTAAGGCCAGTTCAGGTAAAACCTCCTGCTGGAGGCAGATTTGTGCCATTATGTGCCAAAGATGTTATATCATGTGCGATATGTTATAAACTATAATGTGGTTGGTGAAATCACAAGGTGGAATAACAAAATATAGGACTGGCTGTAAGGTTGGGAGAAATGGATGTTTGCCCAAGGCAAAAAGATAGCAATGGAACAAGTAGAGAAACAAGAGATGGAACTAAATGGTGGGTGGGGGTGTGGAGGAGAGCAGAATTATTGACAAACGCCGGGGGTGGGGGTGGGGGTGCTGGAGTGGGAGGGAGGATGAATGACAGCAGTGACTATGATTGAACTGAGCCTGGAAGACTGCAAACTCTGCATCCTTTTTGTAATCTGTATCTTGATATTTCTCACGTGATGCTGCACTGGGGGATGAGCCTTGTGCATCACATTACGTCTGTCATTATGCTGTTTGCATCCTCTAAAGGCTTAAGTTACAAAAATGTATTTTTGTTTGCAACGCCGTCGCCCATCACCTTTACTCTGTGGGGCAGCCTAAAATGATCAAGGCAAATGAAGGTTTTTGGATGTATATGACTCCTGATTCTACAGTCTATGTTGCAACAGGATGCTGCGGTTGGCTTTTATTTGCTGCATCAGCGTGGAGAGGACTACTCCTTTTCTGTGATGAGGACGATCTGTGGTCTATAAACTTTAGTTGACAATTATCGTGGCATCTGACCCAAGTCGAGGCAGAGCAGCAAATGTGTTCCTGTTCCTTTTTTGATTTGCATGAAGGGTGGTGTGAATTCCCCATACCCTGTCACAGAACACTTGGAGCGGAGGGATCTGGGTGACATAGCACATCAATTGCAGACAATTAGTATGTAGGTGCAGCAAGTAATAAGGAAAGCTAATAGGATGTTATAATTTATCAAGAGGGGAATCTAATACCAAAGGAAGAAGGCTATGCCTCAGTTATACAGAGCACTGGTGAGACCACATACAGCACTGTGGACAGTACTAGCATCTTATTTAAGGAAGGGTGTAAATATATTGGAAGAAGTTTAGAGCAGGTTTACCAGACTATTCAAAAACAGAAATTGCTGGAAAATCTCATCAGGTCTGGCCGCATCTGTGGAGAAAAATCAGAGTCCACATTTTGGGTAGAGTAACCCATCCTCAGTGTTCTGAAAAGGGGTCCCAGGACCCAAAATATTTAACTCTGATTTCTCTCCACACATGCCGCCAGACTTGAGCTTTTTCAGCAATTTCTGTTTCTGATTCACAGCATTCACAGCTGTTTAGGTTTTTGCTAGAATGTTGCCTGGAATTAGCAGGTTGTCTTGAGGATAGGATGGACAAAGTAGGCTTCTGTTCACCTGAAGTAAGCGTCAACTTGATTGAACCATATAAGATGCTGAGGGCTCTGGACCAAGGAAATGTGGAGATGAAGTTTCCTCTCTTGGGAGAAACTAGAACTAAGAGGATCGCTCTTTAAAAATCGGGGGTTGCTCATTTAAAACAAAGGAGGCAAAATCTCTTCCTCTGAGGATCATGAGTTTTTGGAACGTTGCTTCCTCCTGTTTCTTATGAAGAGTCCTTGAAAATTTTTTAAGGCAGTGGTAGGTAGATTCTTGTTTAGTAATGGAATAAAAGCTTAATCCAGATAGGTGGGAATGTGGATTTTTTTGGTTGTGATCGTATCTGATCTGATCTAAATGGTAGAGCAGACTCGAGGACTGGCTGACTTGTGCTCCTGGCTTGTGCTAGTCAAAGGGTTGTTGATCTTTGGAATTCTTTCCTCTGGAGAGCAGGATCATTGAATAGTTTTAGGGCAGAGTGAAATGATTGATGGGGAGTCAGAGAGTGGGTAATACAGTGGCTCAGTGGTTAGCGCTGCTGCCTCACAGCACTGGGGACCCATGTTCGATTCCACCCTCGGGTGACTGTCTGTTTGGATCTTGCATATTCTCCCTGTGTCTCTGTGGGTTTCTTCCCACAGTCCAAAGATGTGTAGGTTAGGTGGATTGGCTGTGGGAAATTGCCCAGAGTCTCCAGGATTGTGCAGGATTGGTGGGTTAGCCATGGCAAATGCGGGAATACGGGGATATGGTGGGGTTTGGGATGCTCTTTCGAGTGTCGATGGCGACTTGATGGGCTGAATGGCCTCTTTCCACATTGAATCATAGAATCCCTACAGTGAGTAGGTGGATAGGTACATAGAGGTCATACTTGAATGAACCATGTTCTTCTCAAATGGGAGAGCAACCTCAAGGTGCTGAAAGGCCTGCTCCTCATTCTGAGTACAACCAGCTCTGTACTTGGGCACATCAGACAGCAAGAACGTGCTTTGTTCGTATTGTCTAATGTGCCTATCAAAAAAATATTTTTTTTTCTCTCATTTTAACGTCAAATCCCCGGATCTTTCTCTATTCTGAAAAAACAGTTCATCGATTGGTGAACTTCTCCCATGGGTCCTCATTAAACTGACATGTTTGAGGTCCTCTCTGGCCCAACTGCCCTTTTCTCTTTTTACTTCCAGTGCTCGTGTCATCTAAAACATCTCATCAAGTGGTGATTCATTGTAAATAATGTGGAATTGTACCGGACTGAATGATACTGTCAAATCTATCGGTACCTTGTGTTATTGCAATTTCTGGTGAGTCGTCTCCTGTGATCACAGACAAGTGACAACGAATTTTTTTGATCTTGCTAAAATTGCAGCTGCATCCCTCTTGTGTCAGCCAAACTTAACAAAAAAATCTTCAATGTTAACTTACGGGAGATCACGGCAAAGTTCAAGTATGAGGTCCATTAGGATTAATTCTCCTTACTTCTACACCCCTAAATGCCGCCAATGCCAACAGACACGAAAGCAAGCTAAATACCTCTTTATTTTTCTTTTTTTTGGACTTGCTTTTTTTAAACTAAGGTCACGTTTTTTGGGTCACTTTGCATGGGACAGTTGAGACAATAGCATTTTGCAATTGCTTCAGCTGTCATTGGGGGGTAGATTCAAAACAATGGAAAAACTAAGCCTGGCAGCATCTGAAAGGCCTGGTATGAAGCATCATGAGGGGAAGGCAAGGGGAGGTAGTACTCTGTATACAATTACAACTGGCCCCCTCCTGTACTGCAACTGTCCTGCCGTTCTGATTCTGAAAAGGATGAAGGCAGTAAGTTGGTGATAAGCAAAATACTGTGGTTGCTGGAAATCTGAAGTAAGAGAACATGAAAAGCTAGAAATGCTAGGAGAGAAAATCATGTTAATGCTTCAGTGCGGGAGGGGGTTAAATGACCATTCATTAGAATGGGAAGTGCTGATGGCAAACAGCTTTTAAACATGTCCAGAGGCTGGACAAGTGGCAAGACGGTAGCGGTAGATTCAGGAAAGCATGAAGATTTAGAGAACGGAGGCCATGAGCAATTTTGTTCTTCAATATCACCGTCCAAATGTGAAAATTGGAACATAGTAATTCTGTGGTGTGCCCATGTCTTTCACCTCATTAGGTGCTTGAGCAATTTTTTTTTTTTGTTTGCAGTCAGTGATGAGCAGTTTCTGTTTAGGTGTGAAAACGAGATCATCTAATGCATGCTGGCTTTAGTAGCAAGATTAATCTGTGTGATGGAGAGAGAGCCTCTAAAGAGAGTCACTTATTTTACTGATAAAGTGAAAGCAATTGCAATGCTAAATAGGCCAGCAGCTTCATCGTGGTACCACCAAACACATGAAAGTTGGTGCTGGTCTGTAATATGTCCTTGTGATTAAGTGGATTGCAAATATATGGCAGTGAGCTATAGCTACTGTGGCTGTTCTTATAGGATTGTAATTCAGTTTGAGTAGAACAGCGAGGTGTGTAAGGTTGTTAGGAGCGTGCATTGCTTTTCCTGATGAGCTGAAGATGACTGAAAGCATGATGAAGAGACTTTGTCCTTTCCCCTTTGCTGGACGGGTCCACAAAAGGACATCACCTTATTAAATGGAAACCAGGCTGTTCAGGGGCGTTGTGAGGAAGTACTAGAGATGTGCACACATAAGCACAGTGTTGTACATGTGTCTCCTCGAGAGCTGTTGAGCATTTTCAAATTTCAGAGTTGTTTATTTGATAAGATTGCTGAGACAGGCTGTCTCAATGAAGTTACTTCATCTCTATCAAACATGAGGCATTTTTAATTAGAGTCCTTACAGTGTGGAAGCAGGCCATTTAGCCCATCGAGTCTGCACTGACACTCTGAAGGACGCCCCACCCAAACTCAGCCCCCAGCCCTATCCATGTATTTCGCATGGCTAACTCACCTAACTGGAGACTGAGTAATTTCCAGTGGCCAATCCACCTTGCCTACACATCTTTGGATTGTGGGAGGAAACTGGAGCACCCGGAGGAAACCCATGCAGACACTGGGAGAATGTGCAAACTCCACACAGACAGTTGCCTGAGGTTAGAATCGAACCAGGGTCCTTGGTGCTATGAGGCAGCAGTGCTAACCACTGAGCCATAATGCCGTTCTTGTTGGTTGATAAAATGGAACTTGGTGAAGGTGAACTGATAAACTGTTTTCTTGGCTGATGTGACAACCCTCATTCCACTTTCCTGCATTTTCCCCATGACCCTTGATTCCCTTATTGATTTAAAAAAAAAAAGAAAATCTACCTGGGGGGCCTTGAATATTCTTAATGACCAGCTTCGACAGTCCTCGGCAGGAAAGAATTTCGTCCGACTTACTATCCTCTGAAAGAAAAAAACTACCTCCTCATCTCTGTCTTAAGTGGGAGACCACTTGCTCTGAGGTAATGCACGCTGATCCTAGGTACGCTCACAAGGGGAAACAGCCTTTCTGCATCTATCCTGCCAGGCCCCTAAAGAAACGTTTTTGTATGTTTCAATAAGTTTGCCTTTTGTTCTTAACATCAGCGAGCCTCCTCCCTGTTCCTAAATTCCTTCACTTCCTTATAACATGTTGGGCTTGTTCGTGAACTGTTTGTGATTTGAGCTTTGGTCCATGTGTTTGTTTTCAAACATTGGATATGATTTGGATCTGTTAGGGTAATCTGTCCATTCTTGGGTTTTCTTCATAATTGAAGCCTTGCACCAGTTTGAATGGTCTAATTACTGTATGTTTTAGGGATCTTGTTACTACTCTGCTAGTTTTGAACTATTATTTGGATTGAAGCAATTGGGAATAGGAATGTGGATTTAAGAACAAAAAACACTGGAATAAAGTACACTCCCTGTTTGTTTGTTTGTTTAATGTGATTAAAAAGGGGCTGGGGGTCATAGGGATGTGATTGTGTGCCCACTTCGGTTTAAAAGACCACAATCCCATCTTTTTCGAGTCATTCCTGACTCTTCCTACATTGTCTGGTTCAGATTACCAGCTTCTGCCTACTTTCATAGTTTTCAAACAGCTTGCATTTCTATAGCACCTACCATGAGCCAGTACTTCCCCAAAGCACTTTGCAATCATGTACTGTTGAATGTAATCACTGTTGTAATGCTGGACTTGTATACACAGCATGATTTAAACAGGGAAGATTTGTCATTGGCTATTCACCTGTATCTGTTTCTTCTGTCACAGAGCCGTTGGTAAAACCTGTCTGCTGATCAGCTACACGACAAATGCCTTTCCTGGAGAATACATCCCGACTGTGTGAGTACCTCAGAAGTGGTGTAGATATTTTGTTCTCTTTAGGATTTTGGGGTTTGCTCCTAAATGGTCCTCCCACTGAACTCCACTCTGTGCCTCGCCTACATCCATTTTGAATTTAGTCCTCCAAACCGTTTTGGTGATTACACCGTCTTTGCTCATTTGTGGCGTTAGTGTCACTTTTTCCAAATAAGCAGTACTACATAGAATTTGCAACGAAGGAGCCGGCCTCCCGATGTCCATGTGCCTGTGCTCCACCGCGTTGGTTCACCCCTAGCTTCTGTGTTCTCCACCCAAAGTATACTGCCATTTCTAAACTTCCCTACACTGGAGAATCTCTTGTGGCAAGAAAATCAGGACAGAACTAGTTTCTACCTGCATTATTGTTTGACCAACCCTGAATAATGAGACTCCATATTGTCATCTGCTTCTGCTGCACCTTTGTTCCCTCCCCACACTTGACAGTTCCAGCACACGCTTTTTCTTTTCTGTCTGTATTCCGTAAACTGAAATCCTCTGCTTGCTCACACACGCACCTGCCTAGCTCTCCTGTGCCCACTGATCTGCATTGGCCCCTAGTCAAACAGTGGCCTCACTTTTAAACTTCTCGCTCTTTGTTTTCCAATCCTGCCATGGCTTTGCCCCTCTGTACCTCCCAAGCACCTCCAGAGCCACAACTTTGAGGTATTTGTTTGAGTCTGGTCTCCTTGAGTGTGCCCGGTTTTAAATATTTCCACCATTGGCAGCTGTGTCTTATCCTAAGCTCTGGGATTCTTTTGCTTAAACCTGTCCTCCTTTCCTCCCTCTACAAGACGTTCCTAACATTCAGTGCTTTGATCAAGCTTTTGGCCATCCGTCCTAATACCCCTCTGTTTAGCATCAGATAATGCTGCCAAGTGTTAAAGGTGCCACTTGATCACAATAATGTTCAATGGTAGGACTGCATAGCCTGTGTGAGAGATAAATGTTTTATTAAGCTGCTACCTGGAGTCAGGACAGCATGATGAGGTTGTAGTAAGGATTGGGAAGTATGGTAAGCAGCGTTTAGATACCTTGTTCTCACCAAGCCCCTATCCGAAGCACATTTCACCAGTAGCTGTTGCTGTGCATGGGTTGCTAGAGTGATGTGGTCATCTTGTCTTCATTTCTCATCAACTAATGTTGAGAATGCCTAGCCCACAATGCAGGGCCCGAGGATCTTGAAATACTGAAACCTAGAAAATAGGAACAGGAGTAGACCATTTGGCCCTTCAGTCCTGCTCTGCCATTTAACACGATCATGGATGATCACCTAATTTCCTTCAGATTTGAAACCCCTAACTGTCTCTGCATGGATACTGACAGTTCTGAGTTTCTCCAGTATTCTCAGTGTTTGATCCAACTCCATATACTGCCTACACGTAGTCACCATATCCCTTGGGGTTAAGTGGCTCTATTTCTTCCTTTGAAAACATTCACTGTTTTGGCCTCGACTGCTTTCTGTGGGAGAGAATTCCACAAGGCTCGCTATTCCCTGGGTGAAGACATGTCTCCTAACTCTGCGCTTATCTCTAGCGCAGTGGGAATGTCCTTACCTCTGGGCCAGAAGGTCTCGATTCGAGCCTCACCTGCCCCAGACATGTCATAATGTGTCTGAACAGGTTAGTTTAAATGCTGGGTTCTAAAGGCAAGCTGATGTGTTAGTTACATATTGGAGATTATAAATGGGAGATAGGTAGATCCTTAATTAGTAAGGGGATCGAAGGTTACAGGGAGAAGGCAAGAGAATGGGGTTGAGAAACATATCCGCCATGGATGGGCTGAATGGCCTAATTCAGCTCCTATATCTTGTGGTCTTGCAGTGCTGCTGATGTAGGACCATTTGGCCTTTGACCAGTAACTGGCCTGGAATATCATAACCAGACTGGCTGCAGTCAGCCAATGCACCAAGCAACTTTCCCCTTTCTCTTAAAAAAGACAAAGATACTGTCGGTTCCTGTTGCTGAAGAACTTCTTTCTTTTGTGATTTTTTTTTTTTTTTTTTTTTTAAAAATTTCCACCCCCGAACCCCCCGCTACTCAGCAACTGGGTCTTTGTTGTCCACAAGTGATTTTACAGTCATCTGATTGTTGCTTTTCTTTTTGATCGCCCAGTAAATCGTCCAAAATTCCTGCTTGGTTTTGACTTGATCATTATTTGTGAACTTCCGGGTCATACTGTGACACAGTAACTGCTGGTGGGAGGATGCCTGGTCCCGGAACAAAGACACTGGGGTTTTTAAAATAAAAACCGAAAGAACTGAGGATGCTGCAAATCAGAGACAAAAACAGAAGTTGCTGGAAAAGCTGAGCAGCTCTGGCAGCATCTGTGAAGAAAAAAATCAGCGTTAACGTCCTGAGGAAGGGTCACCGGACCCGGAACGTTAACTCTGATTTTTTTGTTTTCTTCACAGATGCTTCCAGACCTGCTGAGCTTTCCCAGCAACTTCAGTATTCAAGGATATCTGTTCATCCAGGGTCACAGTGATTGTAGTAACAATCTTTTGCAATGGGAATAATTACCCTTCCTTTAAAAAGAAGGCTACTTTTTCTTTAAACAAATGTCCAGTGTTGGGTGCAGTAAATGTTCTGTTCCATAACAGTTAGATTCTCTCTTTATTTATTCTCAGGACCTGGGGTATTCACCAGCATTTACTGTCCACCCCCAATTGCACTCGCGTTTACGGACTTGCTAGGCCACTTTCGGAAGTGGGGGGTGCAGCTAAGAATCCCATTGCTGTAGATCTGAAGGCACAGTAGGGTCAGGTTAACCTGTCTGCCAGACTCTGAGTGAGGAGGACAGATATCCTTCCTTGAAACACTCTACTGAAGCTCCTGCTTTTTTTAATGTAAAGCCAACAGGGACTTAGACGAAACCTCTTAACCCGGAGGAGTGGTGAGAATTGAGAACTTTGTGATGGAGGTAAATAGCAAGGGTGTGTTCAGCACAAGGCTAGGTGAATGCCCAGAGGAAGCAATAGAAGGTCTGGGTTAGACAAAGACTGGAATTAGTGAAATGGATGGGTATCTGGAAGTTTTTTTGCTAAATGGGATGAGTGGTTTATTCCAGATTTGTTAATATCCCCAACTGCTGGGCTGGGATCGAACTCTCCTCTCCTGAGCGTTAGTCCAGTCCCCTCCATTTCAGCCACTATAGTTTTACCAGACCATGGGTGGGCCTGATCTCCCAGTAGAGAGGAAATGAATGGTGGTTTAACGTGACGGTTAATATGCCTTGGGCGAGGGGAGAGGGTGAGGAGGAGTGTCCTTCATGATAACCTCAGCCAGTGCAGGAATTGGTCCCACCTTGTTGCGTCCAAAACCAGCTCTCCAGCCAACTCAGCTACCCTTTCCCCCACCCCTTGATAACGAGTCTGATCACTTTACTATTCCCACCCCCATCCAACTCCGGTGTTTGATTCTCTCCCTCCTTACAGATTCGATAACTATTCCGCCAATGTGATGGTTGATGGTAAGCCAGTGAACCTGGGGCTATGGGATACAGCTGGACAAGAGGATTATGATCGTCTCAGGCCACTCTCCTACCCACAGACCGTACGTAAACCTTACTCAAGTAGCGTGTAGCACACAAACAGGCCATTTGGCCCAAAACTTCTATACCTGTTTATGCTGCAAGTGAGACTCCTCGTTTTTTTTTTGATCTGACCTCATCAACTTGATCTTGTTCCTATTTTTTCATAATGTTTTACCGAGTATGTGTCTGTGCTATTCACCTCAACTTCTCCATGTGTGTCAAGTTCCCCATCCTCTAGTGAAAGAAGTTTCTCATTAACTCCTTGTTGGAATTACTTTAGAAATACTGGAGTCGACCATCATTGCCTTTGAGAGCCATCAAGACTCTCCACCATTCGCTAAGGTTATGGCTTAACCTTGGCTGGAGATGCCAACAAATTGGTAAACCTTTTGAGTTAATAAATGTCTCCTCATCTGACCCACGGCTAGCCCGTTTTATGATAATTGTAATTCTGACACTTTTTTTTTTGTTGACCTTGTGTTCTAAATTCCCCAGCCAGGAGAAATATTTTCTCAGCAGTTACTCTGTTAAACCCCCCGAAGAGTGTTATTTGTTTCAATCAGTCGCCTCTGATTGTACCTACTTGTTAACTCAGTGATTTCATGTACGAGAACACCTCATTCCTTTTGGTGCATGTTTCTCAGCCTTGCTTTTCAGAACAAAAATAATCTTGTTTTGTTTTTCGACCAGTGTGGTGTGAAAATCCTCCACTTCACAATTGTACTTAGTTTATATTCTGTCTCGGAGAATCGCACCATACAGAAGCGGCCCTTTGGCCCATTGAGTCTGTACTGACAAAACTACACTACGACCTACACCAGTCCCACTTTCCCACACCATAGCCTTGAATGTTATGACACTTCAAGTGCACATCCAAGTATTTTTGAAACGTTTGAGAGGTTTTTTGCCTCAACTGTCCTCCGAGGCAGTGCCTTCCAGACCCTCCCTTCTGAGTGGAGGGGGAAAGAAATCCTCAAATCCTTACTTAGCCTCCTGCCTTTCACTTTTAAAATTGTGCCTCCTGTTCTCGTGACCTTTTCATAATCATGGAAATGTACAGCATGGAAACAGACCCTTCAGTCCAACTTGCCTGTGCCAACCAGATATCCTGAATTAATCTAGTCCCTTTCAACTACAGGGAACAACTGCTTTCTATTTACCCTGTCCATGCCTTTTGTACACGTCTATCAGGTCCACCACCATCACCACCCCCACCAACTTTCTCAGCTCCAAAGACATCAACCATCACTAAAATTCCAGGCAACAGCCTGGTGAATCTCCTTTTCACTTCCTGCAGTGCGATCGCATCCCTTCTATACCGAGGTGACCAGAACCCCACACGGTACTCCCAGCTGTGGTCAAACCAAAGTACTGTACAGCTCCAGCATAACCTCCCTACGCTTGTAGTCTAGCCTCTATTGATAAAGGCAAGTGTCCTGTATGCTGCTTCAAGTACCCCTGCTGACCTATCTAGCCGCCTTCAGGGATCTGTGAACAAGCTCCCCAAGATCCCTCTGTTCCTCTGAGCTTCCTAGTGTCCTGCCATTCGTTGAACCTGTTTTGTTAATATTTAGTGTATGGGGCCCTTGTGTCTGGTCTCGCTCCCATTTCCAAACCCAGGAGCAGGATTAGGCCATTCAGCCCCCTTGATCCTGCTGTGACATTCTAGACCATTGAAGCCTTTTTCTTGGACTATAGCCTTGACCTTTTTCATTAGATGTAAAAAAAAAAAAATTATCTGTTGATCTGTCTCAAAGATGCTTAATGACTTGAGCCTCCACAGCCACTTGAGGTAGCGAATTCCAAAGATCACCCACTGGGAGAAATAATTCCTTCTGTTCAGTCCCAAATGTCCTAACATCTCATCTGAGAGAGTATCCCCTGGTTTTGGCCCCCTCCTCCATTCCCCAGCTACCTTCTCTAGTTTGATTTGATTTATTATTGTCACATGTACCGAATTACAGTGAAAAGTTTTGTTTTACATGCAGCACAGGCAGATCAAGCAAAAGAGGACTGAAGTGTGAGCTCACGGAGATTAATACACTTGATGTATTAAACTTTTTTTTCAATATTTTAACATTCTCAGTGAGCTCACTCTTAGGTTGTCTTTTCTTTCTAATTGGAAATTTGCACTGGTGTTGAGTGATTAAAAGGTTTACTTCCCCAGAATGCTCAGTCTGGCTACCCACTACAACGCTGAACTACAAATAGACCAGCTCCAAGCGAGCCAGAGAGGGTCGAGGGGTGAAAGGCAGCCTGGGTTTGTGTTCTCGGTTTGTTGTTGGAAAATGCATATGGAGCGAACTCCAGAGTGCTGTAGCATCTATAGTCACAGTAACATATCTAGGCTCACTGATGCATGTGAGTCTGAGGCACAGTGATTGTTTTCAGGCATTGGAGGGAGGTGGGCACCTGTAGGAGATTTCATACTCTTTCATAGAATCCCTACAATGTGGAAACAGACCCAACAGGTCCACACTGACCCTCAGAGCATCCCACCCATCCCGCTATAACCCACCTAATCTACACATCCCTGAACACTGCAGGCAATTTAGCATGGCCAATCCACCTAACCTGCATATCTTTGGACTGGGAGGAAACCGGAGCACCCGGAGGAAACCCACGCAGACACAGGGAGAATGTGCAAACTCCACACAGATAGTCACCCGAGGGTGGAATCAAACCCATGTTGCTGGTGCTGTAAGGCAGCAATGCTAACCATTGAGCCACCATGCCGCCCCAGATATTCCAGGTCTGGCAGTGACTTTGACAGGAACATAACCATTCGGCCCATCTATTATCTGACAATATTTTGTGAAATCATGGCTGATCGTTCGTTCGTTTCATTGGAGGATCTCAACAAGTCTGGCAGCATCTGTGGCAAGAAAGCAGAGTCAATATTTGAGGTCCGGTGACCCTTCTGCAGACCCTTTTTGAAACATTAACTTCTCTTTCTCTCCATAGATACTGGCAAAACCCTGGAGTTCCTCCAGCATTCTCTGCTTTCTTGTTTCAGATTTCCAGCATCCGCAGTTCTTTTTGGTTTTATTCATTTCAATAGCTTTTTAAAAAACTCTACACTATATCCACTTATCCTTTTTTGTTCTTTTCTTAGTGCCATTGATCTGTGTTTTGAGTAAAAACCGAAAGAACTGCGGGTGCTATAAATCAGGAACAAAAGCAGAAGTTGCTGGAAAAGCTCAGCAGGCCTGGCAGCACCTGCGAAGAATAAAAAATAAGCTGAGTTAACGTTTTGCAAAGGTCTGAGGAAGGGTCACCTGGACCTGAAACGTTAACTCTGAATTATTTTTTCTTCGCAGATGCTGCCAGACCTGCGTTTTTCCAGCAACTTTGTTTTTGTTTGTGAGTTATGTTCTGGTTGGGCTGAATGGAATGTTCAGTTGCCATGATACCCTGTAACCTGTGTTGCCGCGGTGATCATTAATTTTCCCTTTTTCCCTCCAGGACGTTTTCTTGATCTGCTTTTCATTGGTCAGCCCCGCGTCGTTTGAAAATGTTCGTGCCAAGGTAAGCATGATTTTTAAATCAGTCACGTTCAGGCGGCGGCTCCCTCCCCCTTTTTTTAATTATCTGAAAATCTGGTCAATGTTGCCTGTTTGTCTTTAGCATTTTCTAAAAAGGGACAGCCCAGGTTCCAAGACACTGCTGCTTAATGCAAGGTTGGGGCAGCATTTCCTGAGCTTATTGGAACTCTGAGTCATTTGTTTACAAAATGGCCACCATTGTTCACCCAAACAGGGGCCTTCACTTCCGTACTAGGGAGATGCTGGTGAGCAGCCGTTTTGATGCCAAGCAATTGTCTAGAGGCTTTCAATGATTTTATTAGATATTTTCCCAAATGTGAATTGCAGGATCCTAAGAACATAAGGAGTTGGTGTAGACCTCTTCTGCCTTTTTGACCCGGTCTTTATTCACTAGGATCGTGGCTGACTTTCTACCTCATCATCACCATCTTGCCTTATCCTCGCATTGTTTAATTCCCTTAGTTCCTGAAAATCCATTGACACTGTCTTGAATATATTTCATAGCTTGATGTCGCAGAGGATTTCAAAGATTCGCAACCTCTTGAGCAAAGAAACACTTTTCCTCTGCTCTGTCCTAAGTGACTAAACCTTCTGAGCAAGGACAAATGTGAGGAATATGTTCAAGTCTTGCTCTGCCTTTGAATTGGGGGTAGGAGCCTATAAATCTTGGCTGCTTTCTCCATGACAACACCTCGGCCAATCAGAGTCGACTTGCCAACCAATCAGCACTCTTTATGACAACAATTTATATTACAGTAGGTTTTGGCATTCTTGTGTTAATCCTGACTACCGCACAATGCAGAGTTTTGGCAAAACTCAAGATTTTTATACTGCCAAGCTGCAGTCCAATTGATAAATTTGCCATCGACCTAGCAGATCACAGGACTGCTCTCTCTTAAAGAGAGAAAACCAGTGGTTTAACTTGAGGGTCACCATGCTACAGGCATATATATAAAGATATTTTTTTCTTAAGGTTTCTGAAATTAAACAACACCACAGGCCAGGGGAGAGGTTCAGAAGGAGAGCCCTTCAGGGTAACCTTGTTGGTATAGGAATTGAACCCACACTGTTGGCATCACAAACCAGCCAACTGACTCCCATAACTCTCAAATCTCTATACAACTTAGCAACAATAGTTAGTCCCGTTTAGATGCATTGAGTGTTACTGGAATGGGAATGTTCAATTTGCTCTTTTATAGCACGTTTCTGTGCCCTAGGTGGAAGTAGAGAGAGTTTCACTCTGCGTCGTGTTCACGTGCAGGAGTGTTTTGCCAAAGATAACACTATTTGACCTGAACACCAAAAAGAAAACCCTTGTAGGTCAGGCAGCAAATGCGAATTGCAGGATCCTAAGCACATAAGGAGTAGGTGTGGACCCTTGTCTTTTTGACCCTGGCTGGGGGGGTAGTAGTGAGAGAGAGAGGGCGCAAACTAATGTTTTTTCGAGGCTAGATGACTTCAGAGCTTCATTAGAGGCATCTAAACTCAACGTTCGCTCGCGCTCTCTCTCTACAGATGCTGCCTGACCCGCTGTGACTTCCAGCATTTTTTTGTTTTCAGTGCAGATTTCAGCATCTGCAGTAATTTGCTCCTAAAACACAAGGCTGTTTTTTATTATTTTGGAAACTGAGAAGTTGGTCCTATGCTGTGGTGGTCATTGTGTTGGTGTTGTTGGTGAGCTCACTGACTATTGTGTCCTCCCTTACAGTGGTATCCTGAGGTGCGGCATCACTGCCCCAGTACTCCCATCATTCTGGTAGGCACCAAACTGGATCTGAGGGACGATAAAGACACCATTGAGAAACTGAAGGAGAAGAAGTTGGCACCCATCACCTACCCACAAGGACTTGCCATGACAAAGGAGATTGGTACGTTTATCCCTCACTGGGACAATACACCGTACAATGGGGTGCACTGCTGGTTAGTTGGCCACTGGGATTCAAGTCAGTGTGACTTGACCATCCATCTTGCCCACTAAACAAAAGCTTGTTGCTCCTTTTTTTTCAAAAGTGGTGAAATGACCCAGGTTGCTTTACAGGAGGTTTAATAAAGACTATGTAGGGAAGCAGTTCGTTCGGAGTCCAGTTCAACCTCCAGCATGTGCAATGGAGTCGTGTCATAGTTATAACCTGCCTGTTATCCAACACCTCTATTACTGTAAGATGTCTTCAAGTGCTCCTCAAGTGAGTCATCAAAGAGCCCAAGCCTCGTACCAATTCTGTTTGGAGTGAGCAAAGGCTTGGTGTGAGGGTTAGGTACGAATGAGCACCTTGAGCAGAAGTTGGGAGATTTTGAAGAAAGGGCATTCCAGCGCTTGGAGGCTTCGGGGGAAGGCATGGCTGCCCAATGTAGTTAGTTTAATCAACCTGTTCGGTCGTGTTATGATACACTTTTGCCACAGGTGGGGCTTGAAGCTGGACCATCGGGTTCAGAAGTAGGATGTACCACCACTGTGCCACAAGAGCCTTTCACTGCCAATCATAAAGCAGTGAGATGCCAGTATTGTATACAGTGGCGGTGCTGATAGGGTTAATGTCAGAAACTACATTAAGCTCCACTCAATCTGGCATTGTACAGTCGCCAGCAGGGTAAAGAGTCTAGTTTGAGATCCCAGTGAAGGCTGCTTTGCCCCCCATGGGTAAGCTTTTGCCTACAGCACAGGCAAAAATGGTAGGGCCTTGGGTAGTGTTGTAGAGCAGAGAAACCTAGGGGTTCAGGTACATAATTCTTTGAAATTTGCATCACATGTAGACAGGATGGTTAAGAAGGCATTTAGTTCACTTGCCTTCGTGGCTCGGACCTTTTGAGTATTGGAGTTGGGACGTCATGTTGAGGTTGTACAGGACATTGGTGAGGCCTATTCTGGAGTACTGTATGGTTCTAGTTGCCCTATTGTAGGACGGATATTGATAAGCTGGAAACGGTTCAGAAGAGATTTATCCAGATGTTGCTGAGAATAGATGGTTTGAGTTGTTAAGAGAGGCTGGATCGGCTGAAACTTTTTTCACTGGAGCGTAGGAGTTTGAGGGGTGACCTTTACAAAGGTTTATAAAATCATGAGGATAGATAAGGTGAGTAGTAATGGTTCCTTCCCTAGGGTAGGGGAGTTCAAAACAAGGGGGCATACTTTTAAGGTGAGAGGAGAAAGATTTAAACAGACGAGAGGCAACTTTAGTGCACACAGTAGTTTGTATGCAGAATGAGCTGCCAGAGGGAGTGGTGGATGCAGATACATTATAATGTTTAAAAGACATTTGGATAAGTTACATGAATAAGGAATATTTGGAGGGATATGGGCCAATGCAGGCAGGTGGGAGTTGGTTTGGACATATGGTCGGGATGGACTGGTTGGACCGAAGCCTCTGTTTCTGTGCTGAATGACTCTGACTGTAGGATATTTATGCCTGATGGGGTGATATTGTGTTAGCTTCAGTGTCAGGACTATTGCCAAGCTGTTCGGTTACAGACAACAGCGCACTTGCATCAATCTGCCATGCTTTAAGTGGCCCCAGTTAAGATGGAGTCTGAGACTTTTCATGCCCATGAGCCCCATGCTTTGGTATGGGCATGGTAGGTACCATGAGTACGTTCCTTAAGATATACTGCCTACCAGCTGTGAGACCTAACACAAAGATATCATTACTGTCTCCTGAAGGGATAGTTTGAGATTGTGACGTTATAGTTCGTTGCACAATATTTCTTCGCTAACTTCCCCTTCTTGCTAAGACTCACTTGTAGTTTGTCCTGTTCCAATTTTTAACCAAGACCCTTAGAGTGTAGAAAGGGTTGGTGGCAGCATTTTTAGCTGATATTTGGTGTGTTTCTAGGCTGTTGGTTAGCTCAGTTGGCGAGACAGATGATTTGCAACGTGGAGTGATACCAACAATGTGGGTTCAGTTCCCACAGTGGCTGAAGTTACCATGAAGGACTCTCCTCCTTCTCAGTCTCTCACCTCACCTGAAGTATGGAGACCCTCCAGTTAAATCACCACCAGTCATCACACTCTCAGATGAGAGAGCAGCCCTGTGGTCTGGAAGGCTATGGCGACTCCAGCTTTTATTACAAAGGGTGCACAATGGAATTGTGGAATTGGAGGAGCATTGAATATTGTCTGGCTCATAGAATTTAGAAAGAGAGGGAAGGGGCAGGCCATAGAAAGCCTTGAGGATATTTTCTAATCAATGCCTATTCAGAAACATTGGAGCACTTGGGATTTGAACCTGGACCACCTGGCTCCAAGAACCCCTACATGGAGAGACTTGTATACTAGAAATTACTCTGTCTGTCCCTGATGCAGGTTGTCAGAGAGAGGTTAAAGGCTTTTGAATGTCTTGCATAATAAGAATGAATTGGAGCATTTCCTTGCAGTTCCTCATTCTCTGTAGAGTTCGTCAGAATTCTACTGAAAAGAAAAGTTAGGTTCTCAGATCCCCCTCTTTCATCAGAATGTATTGATCTGGGTAACCAAGGTTTTCTTTTTCTTTTGCGTACATTAGTTCCTGGAATAAGATTGTGAATGATTACAGTTCACTACAGTTTGAGTGACTCACTGTATTTTTAATTCCTTCACGGGATGTGGGTGTCACTGGCCAGGCAGCATTTATTGCCCAGAGGGCAGTTTAGAGTCAACCACATTGCTGTGGGTCTGGAGTCACATGTAGGCCAGACCAGGTAAGGATGGCAGTTTCCTTTCCTAAAGGACATGAGTGAACCAGATGGTTTTTTTCAACAATCGACAATGGATTCACAGTCATCATTAGATTCTTAATTCAAGATAGAATTTGAATTCAATACATATCTGTCATGGCAGGAGTTAACCCCGAGTCCCCAGAACGTTACCTAAGTCTTTGGTATTATTGCTGGACTATTATCGCTAGGCCATCGCCTCCCTCCATCCTTCCAATCCACAAGTACACCAGGACCTACACTAGTCCCACTTTAATGTACTGGGCCCATAGCCTTCAATGTTATGACACTTCCAAAGGTTCATCCATGTACTTCTGAGGGTTTCCTTGCTCTCG
>JAHRHZ010000008.1:9771752-9786096 GCA_024137785.1 Ginglymostoma cirratum | reverse complement strand
CTCTCTCTCTGTGTCTGTCTGTATGTGTGTGTCTCCTACCTGCTTGGTAACACTTCAGTATTTGATAGCTAGGCTAGCACATAGAGAAAGACCACTGGGAGGTTTGCTGCTGGTGTAACCTTATCGCAGCATGAACCAACAGCTTCAAGAGAATAGTCACTTTTTATTTTTGGAGGAGGGCGAGGGGAGGTTAGACTGTGGATGGCGAGCTGGCACCTGAATGAGGTTTACACACTGTGTCCTCACTCAGTGCTTGGGTTGTGTTGTAATCCTGTGTGCATTTTGAACCAGGTTCCTGTCCCACTCTGCTTCTGGTTTGACTTTTTCTGGATTTTAGCCACACATGCACTGTTTCGCACCCTCTTCGATCCACAGCAAGAAGTTTTAGAAATTGATCCCTTCAGCTCAAAATGAGATCACCCTGTCCGTTTGGGACACAGTTCCTTCTATCACCAGGCGAGCCACTCTTCATCTAATCCAGTAGCCTGCACTTGGTTTTATCTTCTATATGCCACCAGTGTGCCTCTCCGTGCGCACTTCATCTCCTTGTTGCTGACTGCTCTCCTTCAGACTCTCGGCCATGAGGCCATCCATCAGCAAGACCATAATCATAAATTGAACTTAACATTTTTTGATCCTTTTTGTTGTGTCCCATCCCCTTTAGGGCAGCGGGTAATAGATCAGTTCCTGTTGGCTTTGCCAATGATGCTTACACTTTCTGAATGAATAGGCCTTACTCCCACACTCTCTATTTTCTTTCATTTCCAAGAACCATCAGAATAACAGTAACACCAAATGGCCCGTCCCTCTTTTTGTGTGTGTGTGTGTGCGCTTATTCCTAGCGAATCTTGATATCTTCTGCCTCCAATATCCGAAGGGTCATTCGCTTCCTGTCTGCCGTGAACTGGATTATACTGCCCTCAGGTGGTCAGAGTGGAACATGAACTGCAGTTGGTACCAAGGGGTGTAAATATTTGCTCTGGAGGGAATGGACACCCAGATCCTGACATCACTGACGTTTGTTGCTGATGAACATTCATCAGAAGTCATTTAGTTCCATGCTTTGTAACTCCAGTTCTTGCAACAATAAGACAGATGTCTGTCTTACGGGTTTTATCCCTAGTGCTTTAAAAGGTCTGCTCCATGCTACTGGGCCTGGCTTCCAGCTCTCTCCATAGCCTATGTTTTTCAAACCCCTGAATCCACTCCTTGTCTTCAGTAATCAAACATAGTAAGCGTAGATCAACTACCAGACTCTCGAACATGACCGTTTGTAAAAAGGCAGTCTCCACGCAACCGGGCATACAAGTCAGGAGAGGGGAGAAGGGAAATTTTGATGAAATTCAAGCTAGGACAGTGTTGTAAAACCAGACTGAGATTGAGTGAGCTAAATGATTTGACTATTTAATTGTTGCCCTTAGCTTGGAACCATCGACTTTTTAGTTAGCATGCGCTATACCTAATCCCATTTTTTGCACAGAAATGGGCATCTGTCCTGTTTCGAAACCTCCAAGGTTTGGTATTGAATGGTGTTTGTCAATCTGCATTCAGTTACACCAGTAAACTTGCCAGAGCTCTGCAGGTTGTTCAAACTAAGCATTTTGTTTGAAACATACAGGTTTTCTGCTTTCTGGGTCTCGACGTCTCCTGCGCACGCTCTTGTGCTTTTGAAGAGCATCCCATCCTATCCCTGTAACCCCACATTTACCATAGTTTAACCCACCCAGTCTGCGCGTTCCTGAACACAAGGGCAATTTAGTATGGCTAGTCCACTCTCGTGTTAATACATGGCTACCAGCCATAAGACATAGCTGCAGAAGTAGGCTGTTCAGCCCATCCAGCCAGTTCTGGCATTAAACGAGGTCACAGCTGATCTAATAATCCACTTTCTTGCCCTTTTTTTCAGTCTTCCCCTTTCAGATAATAACCCACTTTCCTCTTAAATGCCTCAACGGAACATGCCTCCACCCCAAACAACAATCAACTGAGAACTGCAGATGCTGGAAATCGGAAATGGCTGGAAAAACTCAGCAGATCTGACGGCTCGTGTGGAGAGAGAAACAGTTAATGTTTTGAATCCAGTGACCCTTCAGAATGGGGTCACTGAGAAAGGGACACTGGGCCTGACACAGTTAACTGTGTTCACATTTAACATCTCTCTGCAGATGCTGCCTGACCTGCTGAGTTTCTCCAGCAACTTCTAGTTCTGTTTCTGCGTGCTCGGGCAAATTTCCAGGTCCTAACTACTAACTACAAGAAGTAATGTCTCTTCGTGACTCCAAAGCTGCTTTTGACCTGAAACCTTTGTGTCTCCTTGTTCTCGAGCTGCCCACTGCTGGGAACGATTTCTCCCCGTCCGCTCTGTCCAGACACTCCCTCAACTCGAATACCCCCCTTAAATCTTAATGGCATCTGTAATGTTGAGGTGTCTGCTGAATTTTGTTTTTTAAATGTGCTTTCTTTCTACTTTGATCAAGGTTCGATGCGATACCTCGAGTGCTCGGCCCTCACACAGAGAGGTCTGAAGACTGTGTTTGATGAGGCCATTCGTGCTGTGCTGTGCCCGGCTCCTGAGGAGAGGAAAAAGAAGAAATGTCTGCTACTGTAGAGGTATCTGTTTTCTCATTGGGTTTAGAACTGTAGGCTTTGGCAATGGACCATTCGGCTCCTGGAGCCACCTCTGTTATTCACGTCAACCATTGCTAATTGGTCTGAGAAAACAAGGCGTAGAGCTGGATGAACACAGCAGGTCAAGCAGCATCGGAGGAGCAGGAAAGCTACCGTTTCGGGCCTAGACCCTTCTAGGCCTGAAACGTCAGCTTTCCTGCTCCTATGATGCTGCTTGGTCTACTGTGTTCATCCCGCTGTACACCTTGTTATCTCGGATTCTCCAGCATCTGCAGTTCCTACTATAGCTGATTGGACCCCTGGCTGTGTTCCTCTGACCTTTTTTTTTGCTCCATGTAGCTTGATGGTCTTTCTCAAGGAGACCTCTCCAGGTCAGAATTTGACATCTTAATTGTCTGCGACATCTTTTAACCTTTGTCTTTTTGGGGTCTGCGGAGGTCTGGAGGAAGTAATTTCTTGTATCAAGTTCCTAGCCATTTTAAACACTTCAATCTTTCACAGTCGTGAATAATCTTCCCCTTGGGATTGAGGACGGTTTTTGCCCACTCCACTTCGATGGGCTGCTGATCCCGTTCTGCAATCTGCAGACTCTGCCACAGGAGAGATGGGACGATGAGTTGCCGGGAGATTTGTTTCCTTCCTTTCGACTTCACTTCTTGCCTGGTCTCAGCAAAGTGTCTTTTGATGTGTGGTATCCTCCTCGGTGAGACTTCCGCACTTTGGGTGGTCACAGGCCAGGGTCTTGGATGAATTGGCAGGAACGGTTGACCACTTCAGGGTGCTCTGGGGATATTCCTAAAGTGTTCCACTGTCCACGTGGGAGTGTCTTGCTCGAGCCATGTTCTGCGTAGAGCTTATTGTTTCAGAAACCTCAGAACAAGTTTCTGGTTTTGAATGATCAGTGCCTCAGTGCTGGGCAAGTAGGATTGGGATTGGAGGCTGAAGTTGGAGCATTCAAGGGAATACAAGCTAAGTCTATGTAACCCCTCTCTCGAATTTATTCTTCTAACTCCAAGACTCTTCCCACCTCCTCCTGCGCGATCACTGTAATAATTGGCGTGTCTGTGTGCATGTCCTCTCCACTTCTGCTAGCTCAAGCTATAAACCAAGTAGCTCCAAAGTTAACATTTTAGCTCCGAGCTGAAGTTCATCAAACCCACTGTAACCATCACCATTCATTTCCTACTTCCTTCCCACCTTGGCCCTCACAAATTGTCATACACTTTTTTTTTGCTTTGTTATCTCTGCAACCCTGACCCCAAGTTGGCTGGTTTGGGACACAGTGCGACCCCAACTGCGTGGCTTCGATTCTCACAACCCTCTGAGGTCACCATGAAGGACCCACTTCCCAACCTTAGCCCTTGCCTGGGGCATGGTGACCCTCTGGTTAAACTCCTGCCAGTTGTGTGTCTCTCCTGAGTCGGCAACCCTGCGATCCTTTGAGAATTCTGCGACTACATTTAAGGCAGCACTTTGTTCTAACTCGTTTACCTTTACTTTTTCAGTGTGCGTAGCGCCTCTGATGGAATCAAAGGAATGTACTGAAAGGATCGTGTTGGAGTTAAGTCTCCTGGATTTGTGAAGCCATCTTTGTAACATATATTTTGTGGATGTAACGTTAAGGTTTTACTTACGTTTTTAAAGAAAAAAAAATATTTTTGCTGTTTGTTTTCCTTGTAAATTGTTCATGAGGACCAAAAAAGCAGGGGGTTTTTTTTTGTATGTTTTGATGAATTAGGAATCCTGTCCTCAAACAAACCTGAAGATAGCAGTTTCTCCTGCTGATTGACATTAATGTTTCAGTTTGATGTTCTAGAATCTGCCTTGTGTGAGGTGGGCTTAGTGAAGAAATGGTTTCTTCCTGTGCCTTGCTGCGCTTCTAATTGAGCCAGTAGCTCATGATTTCCTCCCAGAACATCCACTAACAGAAGACTGTGGTGCACAGAAAACCTGGATTACCCTCTTGAGATGCAAAGCATTTTAAAACGCTTTGCCTCCAGGAGGCGGACTATACAACGTTGCTCGTTTTTAAGGGAGTAATATTTTCCTCCCTCGAGCTCCTTTTTTTTTTATTTTTGAACACACTTCAAAAAGTCAAAATATTTGTGCAAGCAAAGAGCTTTTATCCAGCTGGAACTGAACGCCAACATCAAGTTCCTCCGTGCTAGCTGTAGCTCAGTTAAATATAGAGCTCTGAGGCATCAGTGAAGGTATTTTATGTTTTAAGGACTCCAAATTCAGAATTGCTCCTGTTTTGTTTTGTATTTTTATATTACAGCAAAATAGCTATAAATAACCCCTGTAACTCGCTTCCCCTCAGCAAAAACTATGTGACCTCAGAGTGCAGCTGCTAGCTGCTAATCAGGATTGTGTGTGGAATGGGGTTAGATACTGTGTGATCCAGGAATGGGTCCCTCCTGTTCAGTCTCAGGCTGCTGAAGAGTTGGGGGTGGAGTGCGTTTGAGCTGGGGGGAGGACTGGAGCAGACTTGCTCAGAGACCAAGTGGGCTTTGCTGTGTAGCTGAGTGATCCAGTATCCTGCTCTGTGTTTGGGGAAGTGGGGTGCAACATGAGGCTTACCCAAGAGCTTTAAGGTGGGGGGTGGAGTTGGGGGTGGTGGGCCTGGGCAGGGGAGAATTGGTTCGAGCTTTTTCGACTTTACCAGCCTGTTACACCCGGGGCTGTGTGGAGTAAGTGAATGCATTCAACCCACTTCCCCTCCAATGTACCCAGTTAGGGGCTGTGGTGGGGAAATTGGTTTGGGAGCATTTGGGGGGGTGCTGGGGGAAAGGATGCAGTAGGTGGTGTTTCCAAAAGTGCCCGCAAGTTAAAACGTGGTCGCAGGGTGGATTTTAACCTCCATGTGGTGGGCAGGGCACTGATGTGATGGAAGTGAATGTGCCCTATTATCATCACCATCTTTATCTGCCTTTTCACGTGGGACAAGGCAGAGGCTCCCACCCCACCACCTCCCCCAACATTGGCAGGGGTTTGCCTTCCACGGAAGAAGCAACAGTTTTAACTTGTTGCTGACAGTATTTTGACTGCCCAGTTCTAGCCCTGAGTGTGGGCAGGGGGCCCTTCATGCCTTGCCCCTTGTCGCCCTCCCCACCAAAAAAAAGCCGCCAGCTTCCAGAGACCAATTCCATGCTAATTTTACCCCCCGCCCCACCAGGAGTCACTGTCCTTGGAGTCCCCAGGACTTCTCAAGATTCTAAACTGAATGCTAGCTGCTGGAAGACTCAAATGGAGATTTGTGTTAGTTAATGTTGGGAATTGCCTGCCTTGGCACAGCTGCAAATGAAAATTTATCTGTCTTGTATCAAAAAAGTTAATACTTTTGAAGGCCCCTCTCATCTGCAGTTTGCTCATTCCCCAGGCTTCAGTTGTGTTGTCCTTCAATTGTCATTCCAGGTCTGCAACCCCTCCACCTCCTGGAATATTAGCTTCTATATGCTTTGTGTACAATCTCTCTTTTTTCATATTTTAAAAATTCAGTAGCTACCCTGCTAGATGCAATTTGTTTACACAACTGCAGGTGTAACAGAACATGAGCCATGAGCTGTGAAAACAGTGATTTCAAGCAAGAATTCGTGGGCTCAAAATAATCAGAAGTTCAGGAATTTGTGACGAGTTTCAATTTTTTTCTGAGGAAATAAAGTGCAATTTGCATCCGTGACCTGTTTGACTTTTTATTTTTGACCTTCTGTTTTCTCCTGCCTGTCCTCCGAGGCCTATTTCAACAATTCCTAAGTTACAATGAACTGCATTTGCATAGCATCTCTAACATTGTAAAAAGCTTCTATCCTTCACTGGAGCAATCGGTCATAGAGTTGTACAACAGGGAAACAGATCCTTCGGCCCATGCTGACCTGATCTCCAAAATTCATCTAGTCCCATTTGTCCCACATCCCTCCAAATCCTTCATATACCCGTCCAGATGCCTTTTAAATGTTGTAATTGTACCCACTTCCACCACTTCCTCTGGCAGCTCATTCCATATGTACAGCAAGCTCTGTGTGAAAAAGTTACCCCTCAGGTCCCTTTATAAATCTTTCCACTCTCCAGTTAAACCTATGCCCTCCTAGTTTTGAACACCTCTACCCTGGGAAAAGTACCTTGGCTGTTCGTTCTATCCATGAGGTAGTGACAGTTTGGTTCTCTAGTTTGTTACAAGGATTCGTTTGGACTTAGTTTTGAAGGATTGTGGAAAACAGATTGACTTCCCGTTTTGTGGAGGCACCTGGGGTGTTTTACTTTGATAGACGTCATTTGAAAGGTTCAAAAACAGAAGTTGCTGTAAAAGCTCGGCAGGCCTGGCGGCATCTGGAGGAAAAAAAATCAGCGTTAACATTTTGCATCCGGTGACCCTTGCTCAGGACTTCCTCTGAGGAAGGGTCACCAGACCCGAAACTTTAACTCTGAATTTTTTTCTTCACAGATGCTGCCAGACCTGCTGAGCTTTTCCAGCAACTTCTGTTTTTGTCCCTGATTTACAGCATCCGCAGTTCTTTTGGTTTTTATTCAGTGGTCATTGAAAGGTTACTGTGGACACTGGAGATTTTTTTAACAAGACTTCCTAGCAATCAAACACTCCGTGATAATTTTGGCTTTGCTGTAGACCCCCCTCACCCCCCTGCCGAGCTCATTGAACTGAATGTTGGAGCGTTTGTTTGATTTGACCTTTCATCATGAGTGGTGCAGTGGACAAGGCAAGTTCACGTTTGAAGAAGATCTGCCCAGCTGATTGCTAGAACCCTTAGTGTGAAAACAGGCCCTTTGGCCCAACAAGTCCACACCAAACCTCAGAGCACCCACCCAGACACTTCCTACATAACCCACCTAATCAACACATCCCTGAACACTACAGGCAATTTAGCATAGCCAATCCACCTAACCTGCACATCTTTGGACTGTGGGAGGAAACCCACACAGACATGAGGAGAATGTGTAAACTCCACACAGACAGTCGCCCAAGGCTGGAATTGAACCTGGGTCCCTGGCACTGTGAGGCAGCAGTGCTAACCACTGAGCCACCGTGCCACCCTGTCTCTCCTAGGATCTCCTAATTCTGAAAAGAGCCCTCCCGTTCAGTTCAAGGTGACATTTTCTTGCTCCTCTGAAAGCGTGATAGGAGGAACTTCTCAAGATTATATTTCCTGAGCAAGATGTATCTGTTGTGACCCAGAGAGAGTCACGTGATTGGTGATGACTCCACCAGCCAGAGCAACAGACTTCAGAATATTCCACATGCTGTCTGTTGTTTTCTAGAATAACCCTTTGCCCAAAGTTGTTTTCTTTTCAGAAAGCCAATTCCTAAAGTTAAAATCTCTTTTTTTTACTGAAGTGAATTTGTATCTATTTTTGAGGAAGTCTTATACTTCTTTGTCATCAACATTGCATGTTAGCCAATTATTACATCATTAACTTGTGTTTAAAATAAATCCATAATTGAGTTTGAAATGGTTAATAAATCCTTTTTATTTAAGTCCTGATTATACATAAGGTGCTTAATTGGCCATCTCGGTAATTGGACAAACTGATTTTTCTTTTTATGGTTTTATAACTGTGGAATAGTGAGGCTTGATCACCAATAAACACTTCTGGCTTTAGCCATTAGTGGTACAAAGGAGGCTGAATGCAGAAAAAAGGATTTACAAGGATGTGGCTGGGATTGGAGGGTTTAAGCTGTAGGGAGAGGCTGGATAAGCTGGGGCTATTATCCTTGGATTGTTGGAGTCTGAGAGGTGATCTCATAGAGGTTTATAAAATCATAAGGGCATGGGTAGTGTGAATAGCCAACATCTTTATCCCTGGGTAGGGGAGTCCAAACCTAGAGAGCATAGGTTTAAGGTGAGTGTGGAAAGATTTGAAAAGGACCTAAGGGGCAACTTTTCCACACAGAGGGTGGTGTATGTGTGGAATGAGCTGCCAGAGGAAGTGGTGGAGGTTGGTACAATTACAACATTTGAAAGGCATCTGGATGGGTATATGAATAGGAAGGGTTTAGAGGGATATGGGCCAAATGCTGGCAAATGGGACTAGATTAATTTAGGATATCTGGTCAGCTTGGATGAGTTTGACTGAAGGATCTGTTTCTGTGCTGTACAGCTCTATGACTCTTTTATGATAACGCACAGACATGTGGATGCTGGAAATCTGAAATAAAAATAAAACTAATTGCTGGGGAAACTCAGCATGCCTAGCAGAATCTGTGGAACAAGGGAATGGGAGCTGACATTTCAAGTTCAGTGACCCATCAGAACACACATTTCAGGCAGAGAGAGAGAGAGACAGTGTGTACATCAACAAACTGCTCCATGATGTCAAAGCACTGCAGAAAGATGACTATTTGGGTGCATTTACGCCAGCTGGACTATGATATTTCGGGAAGGTTGCTCACTACCACCACTAACTCCAGGGCAGTTAGGGATGGGTAATAAATGCTGGCTGACCCAGCAACGCTCGCATCCCGTGAGCAAAGAGTTAGAACGCTAGAATGATTTTGCTTTATGTATTTAATGACCTTAGCTGGGAAGCTATGATAATGTTGCAGAACGAACAGCTGTGAAGATACACTCAGCACTTGTGTGGCTAGACTGGGTACCTCACGTCAGTTGCTTGTGTTAATTTCACCTGTGGATAACTTTTCCTTGAGGCCAAGTTGCCCTGGTGACCACCATCAATGTTTTCTGCCTCTGTAGGTTTCTGTATTTATTAAACTGAAAAATGATTGTGAGAAATACTTAACCAAAAACACTCTTATGTTGGGCGGAAATCTAATTGATTTTCTTCCTTGACAACCACACTCTGTTGCGGTTAGTTGAGCACAGCTTATGCAAACCCATTGAAATCTCTTCATTGTACCTTAAAGATCATGGCCAAGAAATTGTGGGGATCTTGCAATGGAAGCAATTAGGCACGCCGTGTTTACCCGGTCCTCGGCTTTGTTTTAACCTGCAAATGCAACATGAGGAATCTAATTAATGAATCATCTGACAGCACTCAAGCAAGTTAAAACAGGTCATTCATTAAAGGACGAGAGAGAGAGAGAGAAACAAAATAGAACTCTATCCTGTGGATGTGGGCTTGCAAACTGCTTGCAAGTCCTTGCAAAAACCAGGGCTTGACTCGTACACCAGGCATGCAAGTCAACCATGAGTGTTGCTGGTGGATAATTTGGAATGTCTTCCGCTTCCAATGCAAGAGTAGGCTCGCTGTAAACTCCCACGCACCTTTTCCATACATCTGATTGTCACCTGCTGCCCAGTCAGAGGGTACAATACCTAGAAGTCAAACATACAATCGTAGAGGTAAAAGTTGGGGCTGACTAATAACGTGTTGAATATGCCATGGCTGAGAAAGGTGGTGTCTTGTACGCCAACTATTAGAGTTAAACATGATGTTTTTTGGGGTGCATGGAAAAATGGATTCATCTTGCATGGCAAGTTGACTTCTATGCTGTAACTTGTATAGCCAGCGCACCTGTATTTGTAAGATAGGGGTGTTGGTTAGCTCAGTTGGCTGGACAGCTAGCTTACAAAGCAATGACACCAATAGTGTGGGTTTGATTCCTGCACCAGCTGAGCTTGCCATGAAGATTCTACCTTCTTAACCTTGCCCCTTGCCTAATACTGATAAGTAATATAGAAGTTTAGATAAGGACATGAATAAGAAATGTTTAGAGGGATTATGGGCCAAATGCAGGCAGGTGAGACTAGTTTAGTTTGGGATCATGGAAAGGTCTGTTTTGATGCTGTATGATTCTATGGTGGCCGTCAGGTTAAACCCCCCACCAGGCATAGACTTGTAGAATCCCTACAGTATGAAAAGGGACTTTTCAGCTCATTGAGTCTGCAGTGATCTTCTGAAGAGCATCCCACTTAAAGCCTGTGGCTAATCCACCTAACCCGGACACGATGAGGCAATTTCCCATGGCCAACCCACCCTAACCTGCACATCTTTGGACTGTGGGAGGAAACCAGAGCACCCGGAGGAAACCCACACAGACACGGGGGAATGTGCAAACTCCACACAGACAGTTGCCCGAGGGTGGAATCGAACACCGGTCCCTGGTGCTGTGAGGCAGCAGTGCCACCTGTACAGTCATTGATATGTAATGAGAGAGTGGGGCTATGGCAGCTTTCAATTCTTAAGACCATTACATTTCTGGATGAATTAAGAAAGTAGATAAGACATAAGAGCAGAAGTAGACCATTCAGCCCATCAAGTCTGCTCCACCACTCAATAAGATCTTCGCTGATCTGATTATCCTCAGTTCCATTTTCCTGCCTTTTCCATTTAACCCTTGACTCCTTTAATGATTAAAAATCCTTCTCTCTCAACAAGAAATATATTTTACTCAATCTCAACATCCCTCCATGGTAGAGAATTCCTTAAATTCACTACCCTCAGAGAGAAGAAATTAGTCCTCATCTATTTGCCATCTCAATCTATTACACAAATGGCGCCATATAAGTTGCCTGTAAGTAGGCAATGCTGCAAAATGTGTGGGAGTTTAGATCACACCCTTTCATTGCATCAGATGCTGAAGATAATACGTTTTCAGTTCAGATGTTATTTAATTAAAGAACTGAATTTAAATTCCCCGTCTGCCATTTCCTCCTGCCTCCACGTAACTGATCCATGTCTCTGGGATTACGAACCCAGCCATCATGTTCACAAACCCTGTAGCAGCACTTTTGGGAGTCCAGTAGGAGGAGGGACAAGGCTGAAGATTTAGCCGACTCACGACGATATCCAAACTCTCAAACCAGCCCAGTTTCACTTTCAGGTTGAGACCAAAGGAGCCACACGCAAAAATGTATAACTCTAAAGAGAAACAAATTTCAGCTTGCACTCATCAGGACAAATGCAAGAATGCCAAATTTTGAACAATTGCGACAATTTATACAACAGGAAAATAGGGTGTTGGTTTGTTGTCAAGTCTGACTGGCTGAGGCATTGCCATGGAGAATGTAATGGTAGTCCTATTGGCTCCCCAGCCTTGAAAATGTGGCATTCTTGCATTTGTCCTGATTAGGCAAGAAGCTTTAGTGACATGTCATCCTCTTCTACCATGTGTGAAGACAGTGGGCTTTAATAGTGACTTAGCAAATTCTCTCTCAGGGATCCACTGCCACCTTTTTGTTTGAGTAGGTGAGTATTTGAAATGGCCAAAGGGCTGACTACAGCTTTCAACAGGGGCAGAAACTTGGGAGAAAAATGATTACTCCCACCTGCCATGCACCAATTTGATGAGGAGGAGAACCAGGAGATCATGGAGTCAGAGGCATAGAGGTCTACAGAATGGAAACAGGCCCTTCGGCCCAACTTGAGCATGCTGTCCAGTTTTCACAATTTATTCCAGTCCCATTTGCCTGTGTTTGGTCCATATCCCTCCATATCTATCCATGTACCTGATTAAATGTTTCTTAAATGACAGAATTGTTCACACCTCCACCAGTGCCTCTGGCAGCCCATTCCACGCACTCACTACCCTCTGGGTAAAAAAATTGCCCCTCTGGACCGTTCTGTATGTCTCCCCTCTCACCTTAAACCTATGCCCTTTGGTTTTAGACTCCCCTACCATGCAGAAAAGCTATTGACTATCTACCTTATGTATGCCTCTGATGATTTTATACACCTTTATAAGGCCAAACCTGAGTCTCCTTTGTTCCAGGGAAAACTGTTCCAGCCTATCTAACCTCTCCCTTATAACTCAAACCTTGCAGTCCCGGGTAGCATCCTAGTAAATCTTTTCTGCACTCTGTCTGGTTTATTAATATCCAGAAGGTAAACTGGCTGCTGGCGCCTTGTCACTGCCACTCAGGATCAATCTGACTCCTTCCAGAGATAAAACTTTCTATAACCTTTGGGGATGTGACAGGGGAGATTGTTTGGGGGTTTGGGGGAGGGAATGGGTACAAGTCAGGAGAGGAGAAAGGGTTAACTGCCATGGTTTTGAAGCATTGACATAAACTGCATTCCCTCCATAATATCCAGTTCCCATAGCGACGTAGCTAGCTGAGGAGAGGCGTCACAATACACTGAATGGGGCTTAATGTCTTTTCAGGGGCGGAAATAACAGGGACCTTGACATTTCTAACCAGACAAAAGAAAGGATGGTGCTCCACCTTTGGGAATATTAGCTCTGGACAACAGCATCATGTGAAAACACTGCTGGCTGTGAAACTGAGCTGAGCAAAGGCTCTTTTGTTGTTCTTATTACCCAGAACCTGTTGGCATTCAATACCATTGGCCTTGTTAGTACCCACCCCCCCCCTTCCCCCATCATAACCAACCCAATCCACATTGGCCGCTAGGCAACTTGACTGCAAGGCCGGTGCTTGACAGAGCTAGGCCCTGTTCTGACCAACAGTCTTTCTTAGAAAGACCTACCGTGCGGAAGCAGGCCATTCAGCCCATCTAATCTACACCAACCTTCTGAAGAGCATCCCACCCCGGCCCTCCCCTACCGTTTCTCCATAATCAACCCACCTAACCTACACATCTTTAGAGTGTGGGAGGAAACCCACACAGATAGTCACCCAAGGGCGAATCAAACCCAGGGCCCTAGTACTGTGAGGTAGCAGTGCTAACCACTGAGCCAGTGCACCACCCAACTTTGTGACTTTTTTTTTCCTGTGTTTAACTACTACTTGGTCAAAATACTTTAATGTGAACACTCTGCATCACTTTTAATTTTTACTCAGACTTGTGTTCGTGTGTGTTAGGCTTTTTGAAAGGGTGGATATATACATCTGTAACAGAGATAAAAGGTACTGCAGATGCTGGAGAATCCGAGATAACAAGCATGGGGCTGGATGAACACAGCAGGTCAAGCAGCATCATAGGAGCAGGAAAACTTGACGTTTCGGGCCTAAACCCTTCATCAGAAATGGGGGAGGGGAAGAGGGTTCTGAAATAAATAGGGAGAGAGGGGGAGGCGGATAGAGGATGGAAAGAGGAGAGGATAGGTGGAGAGGAGGCAGACAAGTCAAAGAGGCAGGGATGGAGCCAGTAAAGGTGAGTGTAGGTAGGGGGGTAGGGAGGAGGAGATGAGCTGGGCTGGTTTTGGGATGCGGTTGGGGGAGGGGAGATTTTGAAGCTTGTGAAATCCACATTGATACCATTGGGCTGCAGGGTACCTTCCTGCAAAAATGCCATCCCCTATTCCCAATTCCTTCGCCTCCGCCGCATCTGCTCCCAGGATGAGACATTCCACTCCCGTACATCCCAAATGTCCTCATTCTTCAAGGACCGCAACTTCCCCCCCACAGTGGTCGAGAACGCCCTCGACCGCGTCTCCCGCATTTCCCGGAACACATCCCTCACGCCCCGTCCCCGCAATAATAACCAAAAAAGAATCCCCCTGATCCTCACATACCACCCCACCAACCTCCGGATCCAACGCATCATCCTCCGACACTTCTGCCATCTGCAATCAGACCCCACCACCAAAGACATTTTTCCCTCCCCACCCTTATCTGACTTCCGGAGGGACCACTCCCTCCGCGACTCCCTTGTCAGCTCCACACTCCCCTCCAGCCCCACCACACCGGCACTTTTCCCTGCAACCGCAGGAAGTGCTACACCTGCCCCCACACCTCCTCCCTCACCCCAATCCCAGGCCCCAAGAAGACTTTCCACATCAGGCAGATGTTCACCTGCACATCTGCCAATGTGGTATACTGCATCCGCTGTACCCGTTGTG
>JAHRHZ010000008.1:9716907-9765711 GCA_024137785.1 Ginglymostoma cirratum | reverse complement strand
AGGGTTTAGGCCCGAAACGTCAAGTTTTCCTGCTCCTATGATGCTGCTTGACCTGCTGTGTTCATCCAGCCCCATGCTTGTTATCTCGGATTCTCCAGCATCTGCAGTACCTTTTATCTCTCCCCCAGAATATTCCCCGGGTGGATTATTAGATGAGCGATAATACCACTAGGCCATTGCCTCCCCGCATCTGCAGGTTCTTGGTCTGTCTTCAAGCACTACGTGGTCTGTGTGTGACTGAGTCCGGAGATTGTAGATTGAAGTTATTAGCCATCTCGGATCATAGTGAAAAGGAGTGGAGTGAGTCATCTTCAGCCACGCGGGACTGAAGAAGGTTAGTTAGCAGCTCACGAAGAACATTCTCTCTCTCATACAAACACCATGGGATCTCTTGTATCCACCACAAGGGGCATGGGATTTTATTGAGTTTTACGGGCAGGAGAAAAAGTCATCTTTGTTGGGCTGCATTTGAGAGACAAAGATCCAACATGTTGCTCTCAGACTAAAAATATCTCAAACTATAGTCAGCCCCTGCAGCTCACAATCTGACTGGTAGTTCACAATTGCACAGGTATAGGCTAATATCTTTCGAACTTCTCAGTAACGGAAGGATAAAAGATGTTTCTTTATGCTCCCCGAGCACCTTGAAATAAAGGAAAAGATTACCATAATTGTTTTTCAGTCTGCAGGAGAGAGTGAGAGTTAACTAAAAAAAACAGAAATGAATAGCTACAAAGGGAACCGGGGGAAGGAGCTGCAAGAAAGGTTGAGTTTTATTGCAAATGATTAGTTAGAAATAAACTGCTCCCACTCACTGCCTACATGCACTTAACTCAATCTAAAAAGTGCAAAGCTTTCATAGAGACTGGACTCCTGCTGTGTCAAAGTCTAACTGAGATTCACAGGCACAAATTGGGCTTAGCAGGTGTCAGCACAGATGGGGATTATAAAAACTGCTTGAATGCATTAATCGGTGTGATGTTAGAGTTAGTCAATTTTAAGAATATGGCATAACAGACTGCTCCATGGAGCACTGTGAAACAAGAGAATTAATAGATAGCTGCCTTTTCCAAATGTCTAAACATCAGTTAGAATTAATCCTGAGGACAATTCCATCGCGTAATTCATTCCATTTCAACGTGTGGCGGTGAATTGAAAGATGACCACAGAGTTTGGCAGGTTGGCCATTGAAATTTCAAAATGGCCAGCGAATTTTTTGAAAAAAACATTTGGTCATGGGATAGGAGCAAGGCCTATCTTCATTAACCCTTATTGGCTTGAGAGAGCAGTGTTCCCATAATGCCCTTGCCCATCCAGGTCGTAGAGGTCACAGATTAGGAAGACACTATTGAGGGCCACTTAGCGCGTCATAGCAGAGCAATTTGTGAATTACACGCAATGATGCCGCTGTGGTGAGTGGGTGGACCATTTGGGAGTTAAAGGTGGTAGATGATGCCAGTGTGACGATGCTGTGGCTTTAAGAGTTGCTGTTTGTCCTGGTTTCTTTCAGAGAGAGATTGTGGGACAGGTGCGAGCAGACTATGAGAGTATAAACTACTTGTGAGGCCTTGGGGTTTTTTTTTTAATTTAAAGTTGGAACAATAGAAGCAGCCTGAGTGGGTGTGATCAAGCTCCCACAGATCCAGGATTTTTAGTTAGATTTCAGCAGTTGTTGCTGGGGTCTCAACAGGATTGGAAGGCAGTGAATCTCTCCCAGCTGCTGCTTTCTGTCTCTCTGAATTGTCTTTCTGCCAAGCGGTGTGTTTATGGGATGTTACTATGATACTACGGGAGAATCTCTCCCAGCTGCTATACTCTCTCTCTCTCTCTCTCTCTCCCCCCGAACTGTCTTTTGATGTTCTTTCCTCCTGGATTGGAGAATTGCATGTGAGACAATCTGTTTTCTGAATTTGCCTTTTGCTAAGGGGTGTTTTATGGGATGTTACTACATTGGAACAATTAATTATTAACAGTTACCATATCTATTATTCTGTTGAATTTTCCAGTAGTGTAAAGTTATTCCAAATTCCTCTTTCTTTTGTTGTATTTTAACTACAGTGTTTTGCTTAATGTCAAGTAGTTTGACCGATCAAATTGCATCTGGAACACAGCACCTCATATTTACCTTTAAAATAAGAAAAGTTAGGGTCTAGGCTATCTTTGTAATATATTTGGAGGGGGGTCTGGTCAATAACACCACTTAAGCAGGCTGCTTTGTTCTGGGTGGTATTGAGTGTATGGAATCCCTACAGTTTGGAAACAGGCCAATCAGCCCAGCAATTCCATACTGACTCACCAAACAGAACCCTACCCAGACTCACCTTATTCCTGTAACCCTACATTTCCCATGGCTAACCCACCTTTGGACAGTGGGAGGAAACCCACGCAGACACAGGGAGAATGTGCAAACTCCACAATGATGGTCACCCAAAGTTGGGATTGAACCCAGTCCCTGGTGCTGTGAGGTAGCACTGCTAACCATTGAGCCACACGTGTTGAGTGTTATTGGAGCTGTACTTCCATCACCGTCCTGACTTGCACCTTGCAGATTGTGGCCAGGCCTTGGGGAGTTAGGAGGTGAGTTCCTCATTATAGAATTTCCAGTCTTGAGGTGCTGTGCTGTCAGAGGCCATAGTTTGTAAGTTTATATGTGACACTCTGAGGAACGGCAGGTGGGTTACTCCATGGTATTTATTCCTCACTCAACAAACCAAAACAAAATATTATCTGGACATTATCTCATTGTTATTTGTTGAACATAGAAACATGGAAAATAGGAGCAGGAGTAGGCCATTCGGCCCTTTGACCCTGCTCTACCATTCAATATGTTCATGACCATTATCCAACTCAGTTCCCCGTTCCCGCTTTCTACCCACGCTCTTTGATCCCTTTAGCCACAAGCATATACGTAACTCCTTCCTCAAAACATTGGCCTCCACTGCTTTCAGTGGCAGAGAATTCCACAGGTTCACTGCTCTCTGGGTGAAGAAATTTCTCCACTTCTCAGTCCTAAATGGCCGACCCTTTATCCTTAAAGTATGACCCCTGGTTCTGGAATGCCCCACCACCCCACCACCAAGAGCATCCTTGCTGTGTCTACCCTGTCTGGTCTTGTTAGTATTTTGTAGGTTTCTATGTCAACTCCCTTATTCTTCTATACTCTAGTGAATATAATCCTAACTGATCCAGTCTCTGTTCATACGTCAGACCTGCCATCCCAGGAATCAGTCTGCAGCATGCTGATTGGCCAGCAGCTGTTTTGGGGCACAAATAACCTCCCCAGGGCTTTGAGTCCAGATGAAGGTCCGTAGATGGCCAGGTCACTGCCTGATTGGAATGTGGCTCAGTGAACCCTATCAGGAGGGGCTAGCACAGGTCTCACTTAGAGAGGGAAATCTGCTGTTCTTACCCAGCCTGGCCTACATGTGACTCCAGACAGCAATGTGTTTGACCCTTAACTACCCTCTGAAATGGCTGAGCAAGCTGCTCAGTTTAAGTAAAATGCCCCAGCCAGTCTCTCAGTTCAAGGGCAATTAGGGATGGCCAACAATTGCTGACCTGGTCAGTGATGCATACATCCCCATCGAAGAATTGCATATTTCTTTGGGTTGAGGAAGGGTGGGGGTCCCAGAATCATTGTGCCCACTTGCCAATGTAAAACCAACATTTAAAATCAACCTGTTTGGATGCATGATGACACATCTCAAAGGCAGACCAGGCAATGCAGTGGCTCAGTAGTTAGCCCCGTCGTCTTGCAGCTCCAGAGGTCTGAGTTTGATTCCACCCTCAGGTGACTGTCTGTGTGGACTTTGCACGTTCTCCCTGTGTCTGCGTGGGTTTCCTCCCACAGTCCAAAGATGCACAGGTCAGGTGGATTGGCCATGCTAAATTGCCTGTTGTGTGCTGGTTAGCCACTGGAAGTGTAAGGTTACAGAGGTAGGGTGGGATGTCCTTAAGCAGGATTGGTGCAGTTTTGATGGGCCAAATGGCTACGTCCCTCACTGTCGGGAATCTATAACTTGAAGTCAGACTTTCATGGCCCTGAGATAGGGACACTACCACAACATTGTGAAAGGAAGCTGCCTGAAGTACTGGCAGCAAGTTGGGTTGTAGGACAGCCGCAATGAGATCCAACATGGGCCGAAGGGCCTGTTCCCACACTGTAGGGATTCTATGATGAAGATGATGACTATCGTGTCTATGCTTTGACCAGCAATGGTTTTTTATTGATTTCCCATGACAGGCGATCTCTGAGTCTGGCTTCGATGAAATGAAATAGCAGGCAGCTCCTTCATTGCCTTGAAATCTGATTCACACTGAAGTGATGATTAACCCTTGACCCCAATCTTTCTAACTTTATCTCACCTTGACATCCCACGTCAACGACTGTCAGGTCTTATTCGCTGGATGCTCACTCCATCCAGTCAGTGTCGGGAAACTGCTGCAATTTATTTATCTCTGCATCCCCTGTTAATTTGGACTGTGTCTAGGAAAATATTACAAACTGAGGCACGGATGTCAGTTGACTACATTGGTATGAGCTACAGGTTTATTTGCTGACTGACCCCTGTCTAATGAGAGCAGTCTGACTGCAACATTGAAGTCCACTGAATGGTGAGGCAATCTCTCCCCACGATTCATTATAAATGCAGACCTTTTGTAGCCATCTGGGGCTTGCGAGGCTGAATGAAATTAAGAGGGACATTTGAAGATGGGAGCGAAAAATACTAGAACAGAGGCGATGAGAAAGAGGGATCTCCTGGTGGCCAAATGAACAGGCCTCATGCAAATCTTGCCAGCTCTAGCTAGGTGTAGCACTGGATCTAACAACATTTGACCTCCCCACTGAAACCACTGGCGCATCCATCAAGCACTACTGCCTTGTCTTCCCTCAGCCAAGTGGAAACGGAATCAGAATCATAGAGATGTATAACACAGAAACAGATCCTTCAGTCAAACTCATCCAAGCTGACCAGATATCCTAAATTAATCTAGTCCCATTTGCCAGCATTTGGCCCATATCCCTCTAAACCCTTCCTATTCATATACCCATCCAGATGCCTTTCAAATGTTGTAATTGTACCAGCCTCCACCACTTCCTCTGGCAGCTCATTCCACACATGCACCACCCTCTGTGTGGAAAAGTTGCCCCTTAGGTCCCTTTTAAATCTTTCCCCTCTCGCCTTAAGCCTATAGTTTTGGGTTTCCCCTACCCTGGGAAAAAGGATTTGGCTATTCACCCTATCCATGCCCCTCATGATTTTATAAACCTCTATAAGGTCACCCCTCAGCCTCCGACACTGCAGAGAAAATAGCCCCAGCCTATTCAGCCTCTCCCTATCGCTCAAACCCTCCACCCCGACAACATCCTTGTAAATCTTTTCTGAACCCTTTCAAGTTTAACAATGTCTTTCCTATAGCAGGGAGACCAGAACTGAATGCAGTATTCCAAAAGTGGCCTAACCAATGTCCTGTACAGCCACAATATGACCTCCCAACTCCTGTACTCAAGGCACTGACCAAAATTTGTTGTGCAATTGGATTTTTGATTTATTCATTAAAAACCCTCCTAATACATACTGTCAAATGTTTTCAACACTTTGAATGAAAATGTTCACAGAATGGAAAGAAAATACAATTTGTTCAGAGAGTTTTCTCCCAGGCATCACTGTCAGATGTTACACAAATATTAATCTTCAAATCCTGGAAAGTCTCGAACGGTAAATGCAGCAAGACATGGAGAATATCCAGACTTGGGCTGACAAATAGCAAGTGACATTTGTGCCACCCAAGTGCCAGTCAATGACCATCTCTAACATGACAGCATCTAACCATCACTGAACGCAATGATAATACCATCACTAAACCCCCGCTATCAATATCCTGGAGATTATCATTGACCAGAAAATTAACTGGGCTAGCCATGTAAATAAAAACCAAAAGAACTGTGGATGCTGTAAGTCAGGAACGAAAACAGAAGTTGCTGGAAAAGCTCAGCAGGTCTGGCAGAGGAAGTTCTGAGGAAGGCTCACTGGACCCGAAACATTAACACTTTTTCTTCACAGATGCTGCCAGACCTCCTGAGCTTTCCCAGCAACTTCTCTTTTTGTAGCCATGTAAATACCATGGTTACAACAGTAAGTCAGAGACTGGGAATCCTGCAGTGAGTAACTCACCTCCTGACTCCCCAAAAGCCGGTCCACCTTCTACAAGGCACAAGTCAGGAGTGTGATGGAATACTCCCCACTTGCCTGGATGGGTGCAGCCCCAACAACACTCAAGAAGCCAGACAGCATCGCGGAGAAAGCAACTCACTTGATTGGCACCACATCCACAAGCATCCATTCCCTCCACCACCAACACTCAGTCGCAGCAGTGTGTACCGTCTACAAGATGCACTGCAGAAATTCACCAAAGATCCTCAGACAGCACCTTCCAAACCCACGCCCGCTTCCATCTAGAAAGATAAGGGAAGCAGATACACGGGAACACCACCATCTTCAAGTTCCCCCTCCAAGCCACTCACCATTCTGACTTGGAAATACATCACTGTTTCTTCACTGTCATGGTCAAAATCCTGGAATTCTCTCCCTAGCAGCGTTATGAGTGTCCCAACACCAGCAGCTGTTCAAGAAGGCCGCTCCCCACCACCTTCTCAAGGGCAGCTAGGATGGGCAATAAATCCTGGGCCCAGCCAGAGACGCCCACATCTGATGAATGTAAAAATAACACTTGCCTCACCGTGGCCTGAAGTCAGTCACTGGGATTGGGTCATTGACTAAGTTATACCTTGTTAATAAGATGTATCCCAACCTGATACTCCAAGCGAGTGGCAGAAAATGAATAAAGTCTCTTGGCGAGAGCTTTAAGTCAAGCACTAATACAATTCTGAAGAAGGATCACTGGATTCAGAACATTAACTCTGTTTCTCTCTCCACAACTGTTGCCAGACCTGCTGAGTTTCTCCAGCAATCCCTGTTTTTATTTTAACCAAGGCCTAGCTAGGCTGGTTGGTAAAAAGGGGCCACCTGTCAGATCCTTCCTGAACACCCAAAGTCTCGCTGCCTCCGCACACGTTGCTCCTTGTGGCTAAGGTGGGGAAGAGACCTGACGACCTACGTCCTTCTGGCATGTGCCTGTGTGGAGCTGGTCTGGAAAGGGATACGGTGGTGATTTTTATTGTTCTTTATCTCAGACGGTCTCCACATATAACACAGGACCCAACGGGGACATTTACCAAGATCGATGACAGTGGAGCCTGGAGGGTCATTGAATGTTCTTTGAATAGGCCCGAAACATGTTGAGGTGCTCAGAGCTGTGGAAGACTGTTGTGGATGACTGGCACATTCCAAGGTCCATGACGACTTGCTGAGGGAAGTTGGCAGCTGCCAGGAAAGTCTCAATGGGGCAAAGCCACGATCTAGAGACCTCCCACTACTGCCAGTCGAGGGACGGGAAGCTGTGTAAAACCCCTCAGGCTCACTGTTTGGAATGGAAATGTATATCCGAAATGTAAGGGGTAATTGTAAGAGGGTGAGACCTCTCGGACTGAATGGCGATGAACAACATTGCACTTTACATAATGTCAAATTGTGATCTATTCTGGAATGCACTCTTAAAAAAAATTATTGTAGTGATTTGGATGAGGTTGGCCAAGTGGATCTCATTGGGTATGAGTTCCTGATTGGGGCTGTTAACCTGGGCCAATCAGGGAGCCTTGGCTGTCAGATATAAAACATTTATTGTACTGATTGGGATGAGGTTGGCCATGTGGATCTCATTGAATATGAGTTCTCTGTTTGGAGCTGTTAACCTGGGCCAATCAGAGAGCCTTGGCTGACAGATATCAACAAGAGTCTCAGTGATTCTCCTCTCTGAGTGGGCTGGTCAGAGCCTATGTACTGTGCCTGTGTAAATAAATGGTGACTTGATAATGGGATACTAGTCTCTGTGCAGTTATACATTTATGAATCAAATATTCTTAGGGGTCGAAAAATAAAACAATAAAAATAGTGTCTGTCAGCTTGGCTGGAGGGTTTGAGTTATAGGGAGAGGCTGAATAGGTTGGAGCTTTTTTCCCTGGAGCATCGGAGGCTGAGGGGATTTTATAAATGTTTATAAAATCATGAGGGGCATGGAAAGGGTGAATAGCCCAGGTCTTTTTCTAAGTGTGAGGGTGTTCTAAACTAGAAGGCATAGGGTTAAGGTGTGAGGGGAAAGTTTTAAAAGGGACCTGAGGGGTCAATGTTTCACGCAGAGGGTGGTGCATGTGTGGAATGAGCTGCCAGAGGAAGTGGTGGAGGCTGGTACAATTACAACATTTGAAAGGCATCTGGATGGCTACATGAATAGGAAGGGTTTAGAGGGATATGGGCCAAATGCTGGCAAATGGGACTAGGTCAGATTGGGATGTCTGGTCAGTACAGACAAATTGGACCAAAGGTTCTGTTTCTGTGCTGTATGAATCTATGACTCTACATTTAAAAGGCATCTGTTTGGGTACATGAATAGGAAGGGTATATATGCCAAATGCTAGCAAATGGGACTAGATCAGTTTAGGATATCTGGTTGGCATAAACGACTTGGACCATAGGGTCTGTTTCCGTGCTGTATGACTCTATAACTAACTCATTCATTAATGAGGGAGGATCTGAGAGCTTTTGAGAGCCTTTCTAAATGGTATTAAAAATGTTATCGTGAAGGAAGATAGAAAGCAGAAATTCTAAGACTCAGATTAGTTGCACCCATTATTTGACCCTGTCCTACTGTATTATTCTTACTCCAATTGGGTAAAGCAGGAAGATTTCTTTTCCCCCACAGAACATAAGTGAAACAAATGTGTTTTTTTGCAACAATTGACAGTGGTTTGGTGGTCCCCTTTTTTTTATCTGCAAAGCAGAGGGATCAATAACCATGGGGTACAGTTTTAAACAAAAAAACAGAAATTTCAGGAAAAACTCAGCAGGTCTGTCAGCATCTATGGTGAGAAAGCAGAGTTAATGTTTTGGGACCTGCGACCCCTCTTTGGAGTGGTTTTTTTGTTAGAACTGCTGTCCCATGGTTACAATCACATAGAATCCCTGCAGTGTGGAAACAGGCCCTTTGGCCCAAAGAGTCCACCCCAACCCTCAGAGCATCCCACCAGACCCATCCCCTTATAACCCATCTCTGAACACTATGGGCAATTTAACATGGCCAGTCCATCTAACCTACACATCTTTGGACTGTGGGAGGAAACCCACACAGACACAGGGAGAATGTGCAAACTCCACACAGACAATCACCTGAGGGTGGAATTGAACCCAGGTCCCTAGTGCTGTGAGGCAGTAGCGCTAACCACTGAGCCACTGTGCTGCCCATTATTCTGTTGTGTTCTATTCTGTGGAAGGGTCACTGAACCGAAAACATGAGCTCTGTTTCTTTCACTGCAGATCCTGCCAGACCTGCTGAGTTTCTCCAGCGATCTTTGCTCCTTTCTTTTCTGCTTTCCAGCATCTGCAGTTCTTTGTTTATTTTTGAGGCACAGTTTTAAGGCAAGGTGTGGGAGATTTAGAACGGATTTGAGGAAGAAAACATTTCCACCCAGAGGATGATGGGTATCTGGAGGTCACTGCCTGAAAGGGTGGTGTGGGCAGGGACCCTCAAGACACTTAAAAAGTGTCTAGATGGAAATGGCGGAGCAGTCAAGGCTATAGGCCAAGTGGGAGAAAATGCAGTTCAAATATATAGATGCTGGTTGATTTGTATGGACCTGATGGGCTGAATGGCCTATTTTGTGCTTATGATGTTCGATTGAGCAAGGTGTTTATTCTAGACTTTTATCATCAAGTTTTATCTCCTGCCCTGATGATATTCCATCTCACGTCCCCAGAACATTAACCTGAATTTCTGTCAGTGACATTGCCACCACTAAATTAAACTAAAATAATATTTCATAATTTCCCATGTGGCCTTTTTAAACGGCAAGGTAGCATTTCAAGGCTTGGCACGTTACTATCAACCCCCCCACCCTGGAGTGGTTTCCATGGTGATCACTAATGGCTTTATTTACGCTAATGTTCCCTCCCGTACCTCCGGGCATGCAGGAGTGCTGAAATGTATCTTAGTTCTCTGCTGAAATTTGCAGGGAGCTTTGATGAGAGTCCGTCAGTCCAGTTCATCATGTGTAGCATTCAGATAAATCCAGCAACGTTGCCGAGAGATGACAGTGCTTTCTGAATTCACAGCTGCTGCACAACTGATGTCAACCCCCACGCATCCTCAGTAACTTCCAAAACAATCATTGTGATAATGCTAGCAGTCGCTTGCTATTTAAACATTGAGCTGACATTGCTACATAGTAAAATTAGAAGCTGTCCTACTCTTGTTACGTCTCAGTTCTGAGGAAGGGGTTACTCAACCCAAAATGTTAACTGATTTCTCTCCACAGATGCTGCCAGACCTGCTGAGCTTTTCCAACAATTTCAGATTTTGTTTCTGATCTCCGCAGTTCTTTTGGTTTTTATTTGCCATTATCGCTCGACTTTTAATTCAGACTAGCAACTAGTTTTCTGGGGACCTGGGTTCAAATCCTGCCATGGTAGATGGTGGAATTTAAATTTCATACAAAGAAACTGGGATTAAGAGTCTAACCATGAAACCATTGTTGGAAAGACTCATCCGGTTCACTAATATCCTTGAGGGAAGGAAACTGCCATCCTTACCTGGTCTGGTGTACATGTGACTCCAGACTCATAGCAATGTGGCTGACCCTTAACTGCCCTGTGCATGGGCAATAAACGCTGGCTTCGCCAGAGGCATCCACATCTTGTGAATGAAAGAAGAAACTCAATGGGATCATTGTTCATCTGATAATCCTGAACCGCAGTTTCCTTCCTTTCCCCATAACCCTTGATTCCATTCCGACTTAAAAATGGCTCTATCTCAGCTTTGAATGTATTTTATGACCCAGCCTCAGCAGCAAAGAATTCCATAGATTCATTACCCTCTGAGAGAACAGATTCCTGTTCACCTCTGACTTAGATGTGCAACCCTCTTATTCTGAGATTAAGCCCTCCGGTCTTACACTCTCTTCCCCACAAGTCGAAATAACCTTTCCGCGTCTACCCTGTCAAGTCCCCTAAGAATTTTTTATGTTTCATTGAGATCGTCTCTCATTCTGCTCTCTTCAAGTGAGCAGAAGTCCAATCTATTCACTCTATCCTCATAAGACAGTGCCTCCACACTTGATATGAGCCTAGTGAACCAATTCTGGACTACCTCCATTTTGCTTGTATTTGAGTCCTGTTACAAATGCAGAATCATAGAATCCCTATGGAAAGAGGCCATTTGGCCCATCATGTCTGCACTGACACTCCAAAAGCAGCCCACCTTTGTCCCCTTGCCCTATCCTGTAACCCTGCATTTCCTGCAGCTAATCCTCCTAACATGCACACCCCTGGGTACTATGGGCAATTTCCCATGGCCAACCCACCTACCCTGCACATCTTTGGACTGTGGGAGGAAACCGGAGCACCAGGAGGAAACCTGCGTAGACACAGGGAGAATGTGCAAACTCCACACGGGCAGTCACCCGAGGGTGGGATCGAACACGGGTCCATGGCGCTGTGAGAATCTGTGCTAGCCACCGAACCACCATGCCTCCCAAGAGGATGGAAGACCAGTACAGTCTGCAAGTTCAGCCAAAGTGGTGACTACAATACTGAATAGACGATGAAGAGTGAACAAAAAAAAATGCTTTTTTCCCACAATATAAAGAGAGGTCCTTGACTCCTTGTAACCATCAAAGTGTATTAACTATAAGGCCTGCAGTACATTGAGCTCTCAGACTAAACTAGGCTCAACAAACGATGACGATGACTGCATGAAATGAAGAGAAACCCAATGTAATGTGAAAAATGTACATGTGAAACTTCAATATCACAGTGTTGTCTCCTCAATAACTCTTATGTTAAAGGTCATGGAGTTGTGGCTATACTGCAGATTGTTGGTGATATTTATTCCTGGGAATTTGAAGCTTTCGATCATAGTGTTGTCCACTCCGCTTCCTGACATCAACGATCAGCTCCTTTATTTTGCTGATATAGAGGGAGCGTTTATTGTCTTGACACCAAGCCACGAAGCTCTGTATCTCTTTCCTGTACTCTGTCTCATTGTTGTGTAAGATCTGACCCATTACTTCAACGCGTGCCATCCAACCTTCAATAGCTCCATCTGCCCTCTCTGATCTTTCTACTTGTTCGAAGCTCAGTAACAGATGAGCAGAAATTCCCTCCAGCTGAGCATTGGGAGGACTGAAAGCAGTGTTCTCTGTCCCCAGCACAGGCTTTGCCACATCTTCACTGACTGTGTCCCATGCCTTGGAAATGCTCTGGTATTAAACCACGCTCGTCATAATTTTAGTGCCGGAGCTGAGCCTGAGTGGAGCTTACAATCACATCTTCATGCTGTCTCTAAAAATACCTATTCCTGCTCTCTGTAAAATGGGTGCTGTCCCCCCTCCAACCTCAACCCCCACCTGAACTCATCTGTTGTTGAAACTTTTATCTTTGTCTCTGAGATCTGTAGACTTGGCTGTCCCAAAATATCCTTGGCTATTCTAATCTTTGTAACAAGGCCATCAGAACTCTGCTCCCCATGTCCTCACTTGCCACAAGTCCCATTAATCTATCATCTGATCTACATTGACTCCTGGTTAAACAATGCTCCCAATTTCAAAATGACAATCCTTCTTCCAAATCATTCCTTTGCCTCACCCCCTTCCTATCCCTGTAATTTTTTCCAGCCAGAAAACCCTCAAGATCTCTGAGCTTCTCTGATTATTGAATATCCCTTATCTTAGTTGGTGGCCCTACGTCCACTGATGAGGCCCTAAAATCAGGATTTCCCTCCCTCAACCTCTCTGCCTCCATCTCCTCCTTTATTACATGCCTTAAAACAAACTTCTTTGCCAAAACCTTTTGCTCATGTATCCTAAAATCTCCTTGCCTCGGTCTCAAGTGTTGGACAATGTCCTGTGAAGCACTTTTGGATTTTTTGCTTATGTTTGAAGGTATTATATAAAGTTAAGTAGACATTGCTGGTCACTCTTCATGCACAAATTGGTGTGAATTATTCAAATGCATCATGACGTCCTGTTTCAGCACACACACAGACACGCATACACACACACACACACACACACACACACACACACACACAGACACACATGCGTGCGCACGCGCACGCACACACACTCACAAACACTCACACACACACACACTCACACCCAGACACACATACACACATGCATGCACAGACACACACAACAGACACACACACGCACAGACACACAGATGCACAGACACACACACATACAGACATACACAGAAACACAAGTGCACACAGATGCACACTCAAACACAATGAATAAAACCGCCAACAACATCACAACAAGTGCAGACTTTAGTTTCTTCATGGAATCATACAGAATACAAGAGGACCTTCAGCCTATCAAGTCTGTACTACCAAAAATGCACTACCTACTGCTCTAGTGCCACTTTCCCGCTCTTGAACATTATGCCATTTTCTTTCATGGGATGTGGGTGTCACTCAAAAGATTAGCATTTGTTGTCCGTCCCTAATTCCCTTGAATTGCTTGGTCCATTTCAGAGGGTAGTTAGGATTCCGCAGCATCGCTGTGATTCTGGAGTCACACATCGGCCAGACTGGGTAAGGATGGCAGATTTCTTTCCCTAAAGGGCATCATACGTGATCCAGATGGGGTTTTTAATTAACATCAATCGATGGTAGTTCTCATGGTCAACATTGTATGAGAGTAGGCCAAGTCACGAAATACGTCCAAGAAAGTGATAGGTGTTTGGATTTTAGAGACATCATGGGTTATGCAGGAGGAATGTGGGAATATGGTTTTGAGATAGGGCATCAGACATGATAATGTTTGGTTTCTTTAAGCAAAAGTATTAAGGAATATGGCAAAAGTAGGTATATTGTGTTAAGCTGCAGATTAGCCACGATCTCATCGAATGGCAGTCCAGGGTTGAAGGGCTGAATGGCCTACTTCTGCTCCTAAGCTTTTTGGGTTCCATGTTTTGGATCTGGAACGTTCTGGAATATGCTGCCTGAAAGGCTGGTGGAAGCAGGTTCAAGATTAAACGTCTATAAGAAATGACACCAATACTTGAAAAGGAAATGTTTCACAAGGCTTTACGGAGGAAGTGCAGAGGGAGCAGGAGTAACTGAATAGAGCCATCAAAGTGCCCTGGGAGCCACAATGGGCTGAGTGGTCTCCCTCTGTGCTACGGTGATCATTGATCCAATATAGCCTTTGATCATACTCAAAATGGTGCAAGTTCCAATGTGAAATCACTTTATTGTGAATGGGTAGGATGGGTTCTGCTCTGTATAATGTGAGACATAAACATTCCTACCTTTCAGAAAAAAGGTCAGCCTATTTAGACCCATACCATACAAGAACAGAAAGTGATACTCACTCACTGACTTTGTCATTACACTTAATGGGACCCATTTATTTTGAAACCACAATGCAGATTTAACAGGGCCACCAATTTAAAAGAATTGCAGGAAAATTAAAAGGGTGACAGAAAGCTATTGCAGATAGTCTTTATAGAATCCTTGCAGTGCAGGGAGAGGACATGTGGCCCATTGAGTCAGCACCAACTCTCTGAAAAGCACCCCACCTCTGTAACAAAAACGAAGTTGCTGGAAAAGCTCAGGTCTGGCAGCACCTGGGAAGGAAAAAACAGAGTTAACGTTTCGGGTCCAGTGACACTTCCTCAGAACTGATGGTGCCTGGGAAAATGTCAGTTTGTATGCAGAAAATAGGGAGGTGGGTGGGGTAGGGAGTAAACGATAGGATAGAGTCCAAAGACAGAGAAAGACAGTTGACAGACACAGGAGTTGCTAACAATCAGGCTGTGAGGGTGAGTAGTTGTTAATAGGGACTGTTAGTGCCGAACAACAGGGGGTGTGTAATGGCAGGCTTTGTGGTAACAAAACCTGGTGTGTGGGGTGGGGGGCTGGGACATGGGAGAGTTTAGGCCCTAAAATTATTGAACTCAATATTGAGTCCGGAGGGCTGTAGAGTCCCCAAGCGGAAAATGAGCTTGCATTGGGCTTCACTGGAACACTGTAGCAAGCCGGAGACAGAGATGTTGGCCAGAGAGCAAGGTGGTGCAATGAAGTGGCAGGCAACAGGTAGTTCAGGGTCTTTTTTGCAAGCAGAACGTAGATGTTCTGTGAAGCAGTCGCCAAGTCTACACTTCATTTCCCCAGTGTAGACAAGACCACATTGTGAGCAGCAAATGCAGTAGACTAGACTGGGGGAAGTGCAGGTGAAGTGTTGCTTCACCAGGAAGGTATGTTTGGGCCCTTGGATACTGGGGAGACACGAGGTAAATGGGCAGGTGTTGCACCTTCACCGGTTACAGAGGAAGTTGCTGTAGGGCTGTGAGGAGGTGTTGGGTGTGAAGGAAGTGTGGACCAGGGTGTCCCGGAGGGAACGGTCCCTGCAGAAGGCGGACAAGGGAGGGGGCGGAATATGTGTCTGGTGGTGACATCTTGCTGGAGGTGGCAGAAATGGCATCTGATGATCAATATAGACCACCTCTGTAACCTTGCATGGGATATTATTCAGCAAGGCCAATCCACCTAAACCTTCACATCTTTGGATTCTGGAAGGAAACCGGACCAAACCCAGGCAGACACAGGAAGAATGTGCAAACTCCATAGAGTCACCTGAGGCTGGAATTGAACCTGATTATTCTGACACTGTGAGGCAGCAGTGTTAACTACCAAGCCACCAGTCCACCCTTAAGAAATGAAACTCATAAAAAAAATGTTTTTCCAGGAAATTAAAGCTTCACACATATCTAATATCAGAGCATTCAAATATATTACTTTACATCAAGTGAGCAGTTACTCCTCCATGATCTAACTCAACTACAATATGAGCTACAATTGTCCCAAAGAGTTCATCTTCTCTGCTTTAACCTCTAGTCCAGATGATGAGTTGGACTTTCTCTTTGAGATCTCCTTCTGACAAATCATTGGACGGTCTTGTTCGTTCAACAGGATGAGGTGATGACGGGAAAGTCACTTGGAAAAGCAATGCAGAGACTGAGGCCAATAATCTGCAGGCACAGGTTCAAATCAGTTGATGAGTTATTGTTGTAAAGTGTTCCATTGCCACAGTCATGTCATTTCAATGGTAATCTATTGTGTGAATTAATTTTGGAAGGTGTGACATGATTTGGGTATCAATGAGAGAAACGTGCTTCATTTCTGTAGCAATTTTTTTTTATTGATTTGCGGGATGTGAATATTTCTGGCTAGGCTGGCCTTTATTGGCCATCCTAAGTTGCCCTTCAGAAGGCAGTGTGGATGTGACTCAAGTTCTGTTGGGAAAGAAGTTCCAGGATTTTGACCCAATGGCAGTGAAGGATCTTTTTATTCATTTGTGGGACATGGGCATCGCTGGCTGGGCCCAGCATTTCTTGCCCGTCCCTAGTTGCCCCCTTGAGGAGGTGGTGGTGAGCTGCCTTCTTGAACTGCTGCAGTCTACCTGCTCCAGGGTTGACCCACAATGGCATTAGGGAGGGAATTCCAGGATTTTGACGCAGCGACAGTGAAAGAACGGCAATATATTTCCAAGCCAAGATGATGAATGGGTTGGAGGGGAACTTCAGGTAGTGGTATTCCCCTGTACCTGCTGCCCTTGTCCTTTTAGCACTCGTCCCCAGGTGTTAGTGAGGAAGACTTTGCACAGTGAACGGGGCTGTTTCTGCCATTGTCTTTTCTGGTGCCTAGTTGATGCCAGGTGATCCACCCAGATGAGTTTTTCCAACAATTGACAATGGATTCGTGGTCATCTGTAGATTCTTAATTTCAATACTTTTTTTGAATTCAGATACCTCCATCTGCTGTGGTAGGTTTTGGATCCTGGGAACCCTGCAGCCCGATGGCATCAATGTAGATTTCACAAGCTTCAAACTCTCCCCTCCCCCAACCGCATCCCAAAACCAGCCCAGCTCATCTCCACCTCCCTAACCTGTTTTTCCTCTCACCTCAAGCCACACCCCCATCTCCTATCTACTAACATCATCCCACCCCCTAGACCTGTCCGTCCTCCCTGGACTGACCTATCTCCTCCCCACCCCCCTACCTACACTCACCTTTACTGGCTCCATCCCCGCCTCTTCGACTTGTCTGCCTCCTCTCCACCTATCCTCTCCTCTATCCATCCTCCATCCGCCTCCCCCTCTCTCCCTATTTATTTCAGAACCCTCTTCCCCTCCCCCATTTCTGATGAAGGGTTTAGGCCCGAAACGTCATGTTTTCCTGCTCCTATGATGCTGCTTGACCTGCTGTGTTCACCCAGCCCCATGCTTGTTATCTCGGATTCTCCAGCATCTGCAGTACCTTTTATCCCTGGAACATTAGGTGGGGTGGGTGGCAGTGGTGGCAGGCAGAATCTAAGCATGCGGGGTTGGCCATTTAGGACTGAGCTGAGGAGAAATGTCGTCACCCAGAGAGTGGGGAACCTGTGGAGTGCTTTGCCACAGAAAGCGGTTGGGGGCCAAAACATTGAATGTTTTCAAGAAGGAGTTAGATACAGTACTTAAGGCTAAAGGGATCAAAGGGAATGGGGGAGAAAGAGGGAACAGGGGAGTTGGATGATCAGCCATGATTGTATTGAATGGTGGAGCAGGCTCGAAGGGCTGAATGGTCTTCTCCTGCTCCTATTGTCTATGTTCTTCTATTATTAAGTTGGTGGGTTTTAAGGGAGGAGAGAGTGGCAGAAAGATTTGGGGAGGGAATTCCATAACTTGGATTGGAGAGAGTTAAAACGAGTTAATTTATAGAACGCAAAGTGAGCCTCTCAGGTCTCAGGCGAGCCTACAATACCGCAGTACACACGCACACACACACATTCCAACCCTGGATCCATCAGAGTAGCTCCCTCCCTCAGAGTAACCGCTTTGCTGGACTCGGTCTCGCTCACACACACCAGCTCCCTTCTTGTATCGACGGAGGCCACTATTGCAAGTCTGCCTGACAATTTAAGGGACCTGAGACACTTTTATACTGGCAAAATACATGGGCGCTGAGGACGGGAAATTTGTTTAGCAGCGCAGAGAAGAATTGCTGGAGAAACTCTGCAGGTTTGGAGGGAGAAAAACAGAGTTAACGGTTCGAGCCCAATATGACTTCTTCCAAACATATGACGACTAAAGGAAGTTCTTGATCTGACTTACTTATCGTCATGTGTACTTTGTTGTAAAATACAGTGAAAAAATGTTGTATAGTGTTGCCACTCTCTGGCGCTATCTGGAAAAATAAACCAAACCACGAAAGGCAAAGGCTGAAAAATGAAGAAATAAAAGAAAAGTGTTCAACTTCACAGTCCTTCTTGTTAAGTGCTCCCATCATGGGCCTGGTGAACAGGCATGAGGCCCCTTCGCTACTGGAACAGAACTTCCCATTCTCCAGTGCCATCTCACCTCCACCGATGCCCTCACCGCTACAGGCCAAGCCTGAACATTGCCAGTGCTGATGCCACTGATGCTGCTGGGCACCACACCGGCGCAAACTCCGCTTAGCCACCGCCTTGAGTCCTCCTTCAGGCCCACCAGCTGCTGCTGATGCCATCAGCCCTCGTACTAGGCCCAAACGTGCTTCTGCCACTACCCCCGTGGGTCGGCATTAGGACCGTCTCGTCTTTGCGCTAGAACCCTGTTCTGTGTTAACCTGCCTCATTAAGCTCCTTTCTCCACACAAAATAGACTGCCCCCGTGTGATTATACTGTGTTGGAACATGCAGTGGGATGCAAGACAGAGATTGGGGGTGGGGGAAAGTGAGAAGTGCACGTGGATAACTATAAATATGATATAGCTATAAAGGGGGGCAAAGGCCTAGTGGCATTATTGCTTCACTGTTAATCCAGAGACCCAGTTAACGTTTCGGGGATCTGGGATTGAATCCGACCACAACTGATGGTGGAATTTGAATTCAATAAATACCTGGAATTAAGAATCTAATGATGACTGTGAATCCATTGCTGATTGTTGGGAAAACCCATCTGGTTCACTAATATCCTTTAGGGAAGGAAACTGCCGTTCTTACCTGGTCTGGCCTTTGTGACTCCAGACCCACAGCAATCTGGTTGACTCTGAACTGCCCTCTGGGTAATTAGGGATGGGCAATAAATGCTGCCAGGCCAGCAATGCCCTCATCCCGTGAATGAATTAAAAGAAAAATGATGCTGATGGAATGATGAGGAAAAGCATCTACTGAGCATGAAGTCAGCACCGTGGATCGAGGGGCTGAATGCCCATGTCTGTGCTGTAAAACTCCACGTTAAGGTGCTGCCGGCAAGGTGAAAATAAAATGAAGAAAATCTCAAGCATTGAAAATATCCATTTGATAGGGTAGCCATGGAAATACCAGCAGCAGTTAGACAGCACAACAGGCTACACTGCAGAATAGGTACAAAGGGATGGCATTATATAAATGATAAATGAATGGTACAGCAAACTTTTAAACCTTGTGGAGTCAGTCAAATAAATCTTGTCAACTCTCCGCCCCCACACACAAAGCTGGTTGGTCTCTCTGTTGGTTCTGGAAGTGCTGATTGGTCCCTCACAGTGTGGCTCCTGATCGGATCTCCATGCTGCCAATCGAAGAGATTGACACAATTTATAGCAATATTTATGAGAGTGTCAGAGCGCTGAAGCACTGTTTGCAAAGATTAGGAATTGTATCTCTTCTGTCAGCGTGTTTGCTTAAGTCCTGGTGTCGCAGGGAAAGTGCTTTCAGACAGAGAGTACCAGGCTAAAAACTGGAAGCAATTTGTATCTTTTCTTTGAAGTCAAGGCAGAGTCTGAGTAGAGAGACTGAGCACCAGCGAACAAGGTAAGGTGACTGCAAACACCTTCCACAGAGGCAATGTGTTTTGAAAGATTTTGCAGGGCTGCTTGTGTTTTAATTTTTCTTTTTCTGGGGCGAGTGGGGGATGTTAGTGGAGGCAGGGCTCTGGTGTTGGTAAAGGGTGAAGATGGTGTCTCTTCATGGTAAACCTGTGTTACACCTGTCCTGGGGAATGTCTGATGCTGGTACTGAATGTGAAACCTCCTATTTAAATCCGAGCTGATCCTGTTCACTCTCCATCAGTGAAGAAATCTTACCCCCGACTCCCTCAAAGAAATCTTTCACAAGAAAAGTCATCTGGGATTGATAGCGTGGCTTCTTCATCATTTTTAAAATAAAGTAAAAATAAAACAATGAATGTTTAATTGTTCTACCTCGTCACTGTTAAAATATCCCAGTATTCAAAAACAGAACAGAAGGGGCTTCAATAACTCCCTGACATCCTTTCAATTTTCTTGTGTTTTAACTGAACTTTCTCTCTCTCTCCTTCTTTCACCCCCTTTCATAGATTGCCTTTATCCCTATTCCTTCTGTCCACTGTGTGATGAATGCTGCTGAGACAGTGTGAGAGTGGAGGAAGAAATGCAAAAATGCTTTCTTGTTCAAATGAACTGGAAAAAAGATCATCATCAGTTGATCCACATAATACTATATTTGGTCAATGGAACATAGTTGCCACAGACTATCAAACGTTGCTAGTCCTTAGGGGAGACACATTGATACTTATGAATGTTCTGTATGAGCCTCTTGGCTTTAACATCTTACAGTACAAGAGGAGTCCATTCAGCCAGTCATGTCTGTGCCGCCTCTTCCTTATGGTTATTCCATTAGTCTCCCTCTTGCTTTTTCCAACAGTCCTGTGAACATTTTATTACAGATATTTGTCTAATTCCCCTTTGGAGAGTTTGGAATAAATTTGCTCCCTGTAAAGCAGTGCATTCCTGATCCAGAAAATGTCACTGTACAAGGAAGGTGTTCCCTCAGCTCTCCCTTGTTTTGTTTTTGTTAGCTATGTCACATCTGTAGGCATTCTGTAAATCCCTGAGAGAATATCAAAGGTTGGGTTCCTCTTGGTGGGTTTACTTAGGAGTTGACGGCAGACTGGGATCACTGTGAAGCACCTTAAAATCAGGTCAGGATCACCAGGGATCATTCCGGATCAAGTCGGGATCACTATGAGTCAGGTCAGGGTCACTGGGAAGCAGACCAGGATCACTGGGAATCAGTCGGGATCGCCGTGAGTAGGGTCAGGATTACTGGGAAGCCATAGGGATCACAGTGAGTCAGTCAGGACCTCTGTGAATCAGCCGGGATCACTGTGAATCAGTCGGGATCACTTTGAAGCAGACCGGGAGGAGTGTGAATCAAGTCAGAGTCGCTGAAATGAGACACAAAGGAAATGTAACTAGGATATCACAGGGAGGCGATGACTCAGTTAGCAGATAAGATTTATAGTTTTATTGTTCCCTTTTCACAAAGTTTGGATGTTAATTGAATGACCTAGGAAACCAAAGGAAGGTATTTTGTATAATTATGGGATAGTAAGGCATTTCCATATACAGTTAAGTGACAAGAAAAAGGAGAAGTGAGAGGCTGTTGTGTCTTTATGATATTAAATAGTCTGTCACATTATCTAATAGATCGGTGAATGAGCAGTTCCTGCTCCTGCAGTGTCTATTCCTGTCCCACATGGGAAGTTCAGGGGATTTCTGGATAACGGGAAGTGTCATTGGCTGAAGCACCTCAGACTCTGCCTTTTGGAGTTAGACATCACTTTGGCGCATATGTGAGGTGGGCGAGATTTGTGGAAAATATTGTTGTTTTCAATATCGTAACCCTGTAAGGTTAATGATACGAAGAGAGAGAGAGACAGAGAGATAAGTGACTGTAGTTAGTGAAGGGGTCCTCTGAGTACACCGCACTAGAATTCAGCTATGTGGAGGAAAAGCTTTGAAGAAGAATTAAGTGAAACGTTAACCCTGTTTCTCAGTCCTGCTGAGTTTTTCCAGAGCGTCCTGTTTTTATTTCAGATTGCCAGCATCTGCAGGATTTTATTCTCTCTTTAATAAAGCACTGCATACCATATCCTTTATGAACAGCTCCCTTCACCTTCCTTCCACCTTTAATGAGTTACACACATACACATCCCAGGCCTCTCTATTCTGGAACAAAAACAAAAGTTGCTGGAAATGCTCAGCAGGTCTGGCAGTATCTGTGAAGGAAAAAATCAGTCCTAACGTTTGGGCTCGGGTGATCCTTCTCTACTTTGTACCCACTTCACGCTTGTACACTTTAGTTTATGCTATCGCTCCATGCTCTCTCTACCAATGTGGGTATGATTGCACAGTCAACAGAATGTCTTTTTGTGTTGACAGCTACAGCCTGTTAGTGGAAAATGTGCTCATCAGACAATGAAGGATGCCATTTCCTTAATCAGTGCAAGGTAGCAGCATCTTAGAATCTCCACAGTGTGGAATTAGGCCATTCAGCCCAATGGGTCCACACCAACCCTTCAAAGGGTATCCCATGTGGACCCAACCCCTCTAAACTATCTCCGTAACCTTGCATCTCCCATGGATAATCCACCTAGCCTGTGCATCCCTGGGCACTATGTGGCAACATAGCTAGCACAGCCAATCCATGCAAAACTGCGCAGTTTAGGGAGGGAACCAGTGCACCCGGAGGGAACAGAGATATGGCGAGGATGTGCAAACTCCACACAGACAGTCGCCCGAGGGTGGAATTGAACCTGGGCCCCTGGCGCTGTGAGGCAGCAGTGCTAACCACTGAGACGTCATGACTCCCTTGGGTGTACCTACATCCCATGAACTGCAGCAGTTCAACATGATGATTCACTACCACCTTCTCAAGGGCATTTAGCGATGTTTCATGAAAAAATGGCTTGTTTTAAGCCATTGTTCGAATTGTGGACATGTAGCTTTGCCTTTCCAGGGCAATTTGTGATTGATCAGACAGTTTCCAGGTTCAAAAGTGGTAGTGTTTGGCCCACTGAGAGCGCACATTGTGATAATGTGACTGGACTAGTCATCCAGAGGCTCAGGCTAACAGTCTGGGCTCATAGGTTTAAATCCCACCCCCGAAGCTGGTGGAATTTAAATTAGATTCATGAAATCTGGAATATAACACTAGTCTGTGTAATGTTGACATCAAGTATCATACAAACCCATCTGGTTCACTAATGCCCTTCAGTGAAGGAAATCTGCCATCCTTACCTGGTCTGGCCTACGTGTGACTCCAAACCTTAAGCAGTGAAGTGTCTGAAGTAAGATAAAAGCCTCTCCTTGTTAGGACTGACCCGTGGTTTACCTCTACTACTGTGAACCAAATTGACTCAGTCAAAGCAAGAGCCAGCAAACATTTGACATAAGCTGGGATCTCTCAGGACTTGAGCATCATTAGTAACAAGGCAGCCTCTCCAGTAGAGTGCTGAGGGAGTGCTGCACTGTCGGAGATGCTGGATTTCAAATGAGGCATCAAACTAAGCCAAGTACACATCAGCTCGCTCCAGGGATGTGAAAGATCCTGCAGCACTATCCTAAAGATGAATCTCTCCATATACTTCATACTTCATTATAGAACTCCTAGAGTGCAGAAAATGGCTGTTCAGCCCATTGAGTCTGCACTGACCCTCCAAAGAACATCCCACCCAGAACACACCCCCTCCCCACCCTATCCCTGTAACCCTGCATTTACCTTGGCTAATCCACCTAGAATGGATAGTCATTATAATGATGTCCATTGGATGGACTCATACAATATGAGCTCCCTGATTGGGGCTGTTAATCTGGTCCAATCAAGGAGCCCTGGCTAACATATAAACAGGAGTGTTAGGGGTTCTGTTCACTCTGAGAGTTGGATCAGTGTCAGGGGCTCCTCATGAGTAAATCGAGGGTGAATTGATGAAGGGAGTCCAGCCTCTGTGGAGTTATTTCAGTCTGCACATCCCTGTGAAACCATGAGCAATTTCCCACGGCCATACCACCTAAGCTGCACATCTTTAGACTGTGGGGGGAAACCGGAGCACCTGGAGGAAACCCACACAGACACGGGGGAATGTGCAAACTCCACACAGACAGTCATCCGAGGCTGGAATCGAACCCAGTGGGTCCCTGGCGCTGTGAAGCCACAGTGCTAACCACTGAGCCACTGCGCTATCCATAACCCCTCAAGTCAGCATCACAATAATGTGTTAACCGACCATTCTCGCATGGACTCCTGCAGGAGCTTTCTGTGGGCTGGTTGGCTACGGGTTTCCCACATTACACGATTGACCATACTTTGTTGACTGCGAGGCAATTTGAGGCAGCTGGTGGTCACAAAAGGCGCTATATCAATGCAAGTCATTCTCTCAAAGATAAATGGAAGTCTCTCCAGTAAATTGGACAAGGTTGTGGCTTTAATGGAAAATAACAAAGCTGAGTTTGAACAGATTGAACAGAAGAAGACTGTGGGAATGTAGCCATCCTTAGAAAAGCAATCCACCCCAGAGCACTTCACCAGCAGATGGGAGTTACACTGAGCCCAAGTGAGGAGGTAACAGGAGAGCTGGGCATAAGCTGGATCACTGAGATAGAGCTTTCTGAAAGCTGTTTCAGCAGGACAGCGAGTTAGAGAGATTGAGAGGAATATGGGGGACATTCTAGACCTTGACCACAGCTGGCACAATCGCCCATAGTGGAGTGACAGATGGTACATTATGTTTCGCGCAGCAGGTGTTGGGAAATGTGTCAGACAATTCAATGGTGGATCAATACTGAGCTAAGGCAGGCAGAGGGGTGCTCCACTGCTGTTCCTCAATGGATAATCTGACATCACCCTCCCACCCTTGCCCCTGGAACGGCAACTGGGGGCCTCAGTGTAATGTCACATTAGGTCATCTCAACCATTTTCCAAGAGATAGAAGTGAAAAGTTGCTAACAATGATCTGGGTGAATTGACAATGGAGCATTAAAAAAATGGCCAATTTATCAGCAGGCACAAGAGACTGATTAGCCTGTAACATTGTGTGAGCCTGGCTACGTTAGTAAATAATCATTTTCCTTCAGTAATGGACTGGTTGCATTCATCCAGACAATGTGATCTTTTATCCCAGAAATATACTTTGTTCATAAAAGATTTGTATCAGTACATCACAAACCATTCTCATTGAAAATGACAGAATTTCCAGCAAAATTCAACTTGTCTGCAGATACCATGTTCCACTCCTCAGTGTAACAATGGTCTTAATACTTACAACATCCAATCGACGTCAGAAACACAGCCCGAGGGATAAACATTTCAAATGAAATGTTTTAGAAAGGGCAATAGGAATTGGTTTTTCTTTTCTCTATCCATGCCGTTCCACTCTGGAGTGTCTCCGTACACATCAATATGTTTGATGTTCGCAGTTCTGTTTCTGGTCAGGGGTACCAGTACAGGGGGTTCAATCATTTCCTGACCTCCTAGATTGTGTGCTTCCGACTTTGAAGTGGAACTGAAAGTGTTAACTTTCCATGCGACACTGGCCCTGCCACACTTACTGTGCAAAGGCACCTTCCAGAAGGAGATGTGTGACAGTCTCTAGTTCCCCCCACAAACACTTCGAGGGCAGTGTGCGAGCGTACAAGAGGGATCTCACAGGTAGTCCCCTTCTCACCACCAGCCAAGTGATGTCTTGGTGCTTGTTGGAAAGTTCTGGTGATGAGGCATTCTGCCCAAATGACTTTGATAGGCTCTGGAGAAAGATGCAGTGTTTTTTGTCGAGGTTCACCCCATGCAGCTCTGTGATGCGGGACTCTGTGCTCTACGGTCCGTTCCCTGGGATACACACTAAGACAAACGTCAACAGTTCCTGGAGAGCCAACATAGCGGTGAAGGAAGCTCTTTGGTTCTGCCTGAAACTTGTTCATCTTCCAGCTCAAGGAGTTGACCCCAACTGAATGTTACAGTCTGGCACATTCCAAGGTCCAGGGCTGAGGGACGCACTAAAGCTTGGGGCAGCTGCACCCAGGGCGCAGTAGGGAAAGACCACCATCTAAGGTCTTTCTGCTGAAGTTGGTAGGGGGTCTGTACAGTTATAAAACCCTCCTGATGCCTTAATGTATGTAAATAAAGTCTTGCATGTGTAAGAGGTGCCTTTGGTTTGTTTGGATAGAGTCAAAACTCCAATGTTTGTTTGTTTCCTTGATATGCTACTGCACAGAACTGAAATGCTTCAGTGACTATCTATGTATATAAAGATATATTTCATGAATAAAGTACATTTTTGAAATTAAGAAAAACTGGCCCTGCAACGCTGAACAGGTTAACAGGCTCAGTGACACAGATACTGACCCGAGTACAATACAAGCTGCAGGCAATACTTAAACTTGTCTCTCTTTCACCCGGGTCTGCTCTTTTAAAAGGATCTTTCAGATCAGGATAATGTGGAATGTGCAGGCTTCAGCTCAGAAAGAACTGAAATATTGATAATAATGTAGAGTGTGGGCACAGTCTGGACAAAGTGACACGATTGCTGAGAGAAAACCATCAAGGACAATTAAACATGGGCAGCAGGTGGTGCCAGTGACACTCACATCCCAAATTTAAAAAATAGTTAGGAATATTTATATCATTGAGACACTTGACACCGTCCAAGACAAAGCAACCCACTCAGTCAGCTTACAGCTTCTTTGAGATACGCTGTCACCACCACCACAGGCGCACAGTAGCAGCAGTGTGTACCACCTGCAAGATGCACTGCAGAAACTCATCATTTGACAGCACCGTCCAAACCCACTATCTCTATGGCCAAGTTGCCTTCTCTCTAGAGATAGTAGGAACTGCCGATGCTGGAGAATCTGAGATAACACAGTGTGGAGCTGGATGAACACAGCAGGCCAGGCTGCATCAGAGGAGCAGGAAAGCTGATGTTTCGAGTTGACGCTTCTTCAGAAACCTGAAGAAGGGTCCAGACCCAATATGTCAGCTTTCCTGCTCCTCTGATGCTGCCTGGCCTGCTGTGTTCATCCAGCTCTACACTGTGTTATCTTGCATTCTCCCTAATTTGTTTTCCTTCTAGCGTATGCCTCTGAATTCGGTGTGCGGTGGTGACTTCCAAAACTAGGAGTCAACGCTGGCACACCGACCGTCCTTTAGAGCTTTTATTCATTCACGGGATGAGGGCATCGCTGGCCAGGCAGCATTTATTGTCCATCCCTAATTGCCCAGAGGGCAGTTAAGAGTCAACCACATTGCTGTGGGTCAGGAGTCACATGTAGGCCAGACCAGATAAGGATGGCTGTTTCCTTCCCTAAAGGACATTAGTGAACCAGATGGGTTTTTTCCTTACAATTGACGAAGGATTCACAGTCATCATTAGATTCTTAATTCCAGATATTTTATTGAATTCAAATTCCACCAGCTGCCGTGGCAGAACTCGAACCCAGGTCCACAAAATGTTATTTGGGCCTCTGGATTAAGACCAGTGATAATATCACTAGGCCATTGCCTCAAGGGCAGCTGACATCTGGGTGCCTTTGAAGGAATGTTGCCACGTGGAAACACAAGGGCAACTGGTACAGGGGAAGAACACCAGCCACAGGCTCCCTGCCCGCTCCAGGATCATGCCGTCCTGATCTGGAACCAGACCATCATTCCTTCACTGGGTGAAAACTCTGGAACTTAGCAGCTCCACGTACACCACATGAATTGCAGCGGTTTACAATCACCCTCTTAAGGGGCAATTAGGAATGAGCAAAATATCAGTCACACCCATGCCCCAATAAAGCTGTCTGAATAAAAACCAGGAGCAATGTTCTCTCTAATTGTTCTTCTCTATTCTATGGACATCTGAGGTCTGTGTGGGGCAGTGAATTCAGGAAATGGAAGACAATGGTTTGGCCAGGCGATCAGTGTGTGTGCGTGTGGAACCTCTGAGTGGCTGGCTGTCCGTGCTACTTTGAGGGAAAGATGATCAAAAGGCAGTATGAGTCACCAACTAAAGCAGAAATGTACTAGGGAAAGAATGGACCCGAAACTCATCTCTGGTCAAAGTCCATGGGAGACTAGAGAAAGATGCCTTCAGCAGGGCAGCTCAAGGGCAACATGGTGGTTCAGTGGTTAGCACTGCTGCCTCACAGTGCCAGGGACCTCGGTTCGATTCCACCCTTGAGTGACTGCCTGTGTGGGGTTTGCACATTCTCCCCGTGTCTGCATGGGTTTCCTCCCACAGTCACAAAGAAGTGCAGGTTAGGGTGGACTGACCAAGCTAAATTGTCCCGTAGTGTCCAGGGATGTGAAGGCTAGGTGGGTTAGCCATGGTGAAAATGCCATGTGGGATTATGGGGGCAGGGTGGGGGTGGGAATCTTTTCAGAGGATCAGTGCGGGCTGAATGGCATCCTTCTACACCGTAGATTCTAAGAGACGATTAAATGAATCAAAGTGATGATGGGTTTTGATGGGGGTGGCCAAGGACAAGCTTTCTCCTGTAGTATGTGGGTCAGTATCCAGCAAGTCATGGAATAATTGGCTGAAAGAATGCGTGGGAGAAATCAGGAAACTTTCTTTACGAGGATTGGGAACACACCATATGAAAAGACAGTGGAATCAGATTCCTTTAGAACTTACAAAAGGCAATATGATGAGAACTTAAAGAGGAGCGATTTGCAAGGGTCTGGGAGAACAGATTGTGAGCAGTTTTGGGATCCGTATCTAAGGAAGGACATGCTGACACTGGAGGGGATCCAGAGGAGATTTACAAGAATGATCCCAGAGATGAGGGGCTTGTCACATGAGGAGTGCTTGAGGACTTTGAGTCTGTATTTGATGGAGTCTAGAAGGATGACTGGGGAATCTGATTGAAATTTACAGAATACTGAGAGGCATGGATAGAGTGGACAGGGAGAAGATGTTTCCACAATAGAAATGACTAGGACTCAAGGGTAGAGCCTCAGGGTGAAGGGACACCCTTTAGAACTGAGACAAGGATGAATTTCTTCAGCCAGAGGGTGGTTAATCTGTGGAACTCATTGCCACAGAGAGCTGTGGAGGCCATGTTATCGAGTGTATTTAAGACAGCGACAAATAAGTTCTTGATTAGTGAGGGGACAAAGGTTATGGAGAGAAAGCAGGAGAATGGGGTTAAGAACTACGTCAGCCAAAGTTGAAAGGTGGAGCAGACCTGATGGGCCAAATGGCCTAATTCTGCTTCTTTTCTTCTGGTTTTACACCACCATCGGGCTGTGAGTTGAAATTAGACAGATGTTTCAATATTCTAGCGCCAGCATGAAAGGCCAAATGGCCTGTTTCTGTTCCAGATGTTCTATGATCCCATGGTTTATAATCTATGTTTGTAACATGAGCCCAAAACTTTCACTTTCTTTGATAAATTTTAACCTCAGTTTAATATTTGATTCAACTGGAATCAAGCCAGTATCCACATCACACTCCAAGCAATTTTACGATGCTCTTAAAAAGCACGTGAACTGCAAATATTCTGTTCCTACCCTTTCATATGAACCAGTGCCAGATTTGTTGCTCTGAGTTAAGCTGGGTATCATTGGGAACAGTATGGGCTCTGGAATCCTCCCACTGTCAGGTTGGTAAAGGGTAAGTGACCGAAAAGAACTCAGGTATGTGGAGCCTTGATGACTGTCCAACTCCTGAGCTGCATTCATGGATCTCAGCAAAGGTAGTGTTGGGTTACCACCAATTGTATTGATGCATGTGTATGTGTGTGTGTGGGAGTGTGTACGTCTGTTTGCGTGTGTCTGTGAATGTGTGTGTGCTTGTGTGTGTATGTGTAAATGCGTGTATATGTGTGTGTGCGTGTATGTGTATATGTGTGTGAGTGCGTGTGTGTGCGTGTGTGTGTGTATATGTGTATACGTGTGTTTGTGTGCATGTATGTATGCACGTGTGTCTCTGTGTGTACGTGTATTTGTGTGGCTATGGGCATGTTTGTACATCAGTATGTGTTTAAGAGTTGATGTGCATGCAAATATTTACAAGCATGAAGACGTGTACATGAGTGCATGTACACAAGTATGATGTGCAATAGTGTATGCACACAGATGCATGCATGTGCATGATTGCATTTCGCAGAGGAGCATGTTTGCCTGTGTGTGGGCTGATGCATGTGTTTGCAGGAGCATGTGTGTGGGCACATGCATGTGCCTTTGGAGGCATATGTGTTTGGGTGTCCACATAACTGCTTGCATCAGTCTGGGTAGGTGTGAGTGCAGTTGAGAGCCATATATGTGAGTGCTTGCATTCATGTGTTTGTATGTATGTTTGTGTGTGTGTTTGCCTCATTGAGTGGTGATGCATGTCTGTATAAACAGGAGTGCCTGTGTATACGTGTGTATGTGTGTGTGTGTTTGATGAGGCGTGTATAACTCGTCCAGCTATAATCTTCCTCAGCATCCTTTAGACCTGCCTGTACAGACAGTGACTGCTCTGACTCATCTTTCCCCTTCATTCAATCAGCAGCACAAATGTAAACAAATGTTTGAAGAAACTACACATCAGGGTAATACCGTTAGTGCATTCGGAGATCTCTTACAGCCTTCACAACAACATTTCAACACAGTCTGCAAATAAAATGGTTACACACCAGTCGAAATTTTAGAAAATTGTGAAAATAGCAAAGTGAAAACAATCTAATTCCCTGGCACAGTTCATAGTGAGTTGGAAACCGTGACTGAGATTTGAACAATTAGGATGCTAATGATTGAAAACAAGCTTTTGGAGAGAAATTAGCCATGGGGTAGTCTGTGGCATTCTGTCATACAGTCATAGAGATGTACAGCACGGAAACAGACCCTATGGTCCAATCGTCCATGCCGAGCAGATATCCTAAATTAATCTAGTCCCATTTGGCAGCATTTGTCCCCTATCCCTCCAAACCCTTCCTATAGATGTACCCATCCAGATGCCTTTTAAATGTTGTAATTGTACCAGCCTCCACCACTTACTCTGGCAGCTCATTCCACATACGCACCACCCTCTGCATGAAAACGTTGCCCCTTAGGTCCTTTTTAAATCTTTCCTCTCTCACCTTAAACATATGCCCCCTAGTTTTGGACTCCCTTACCCCGGGGAAAAGACCTTGGCTATTCACCCTATCAATGCTCCTCGTGATGTTATAAACCTCTTTACGGTCACCCCTCAGCCTCCAATTCTCCAGGGAAAATAGCCCCAGCCTATTCAGCCTCTCCGTATAGTTCAAACCCTCCAACCCTGGCAACTTCCTTGTAAATCTTTTCTGAACCTTTCAAGTTTCATAACATCTTTTCTATAGCAGGGAAACCAGAATTGCAAGCAGTATTCCAAAAGTGGCTGAACCACTGTCCTGTACACCGACAAAAAATGACCTCCCATCTCCTACACTCAATGCACTGACCAATAAAGGGAAGCATGATGAAGGGTCTAGGCCTGAAACATCAAGCTTTCCTGCTCCTATGATGCTGCTTGGCCTGCTGTGTTCATCCAGCTCCACACCTTGTTATCTAGCCTACCAACTTCTTTCCATTTTTGAGAGAGTGGGTTGAAGTCCCACTTTGGAGTCCTGTGCTCAAACATCTAGACTGACTCCTGACTCTGATGCTGAGGGAGCACTGTTGTGGCAGAGAACCCCCTATTGGGCGGTTGGAGAAGATTTTTTTTGCACAAGAGGCTGGGGTAGCATGCGAAACAATGTTCATCTCTTGACAATGTCACTAACTTGTGTTGACAAGTTTCATATTGTTATTTGCAAGGATTGTGCTGGGTGCAAATTGGCTGCTCAGTCTCCAATGTTACAAAAGCAGATGCTCGCCATTGGCTGCGAATCTCTTTGCAATGGAGGTGATGGAATACCCTCTCATGAAGTATGCAATGCGGGTAAATAATTCTGGAAAAGGATGCACGCTGTCCAAATTGTTCACTTTGCTCTCATCAGGACAGAATTGCAAGAATACCAAATTTCAGAGGAATCAACGACTTCTAACCGATCTCTCGGTGGCTCATGGTTGTCTCTCGGCTCAGCGTGTGGGTAGATCCTGCCCGGACATGTTCCTGAGGCACTGGGAGAGATCGGAGAGATGGCAGTTTTAGCAGTAGTGACCATATCTGCGGTGCTGGCGAGAACAGGCAGCCGTGGTCTCCCAGAGACCACAATATGTGGAGAAGTCATCAAAGACTACTGAACTTTTATTTTCATAGTTTAAACTACAAAAGACTTTAATGTTAACTACTAGCTTATTTCCTTATTTTTCTGCTGTTCTATGAAGTAACACAACTTTTTATCTTTTGCATCTCTTACTACTTTGGACCTAAGCTATTTTTGTACCTAGCTACCTTGGTATCTAAGGTGGCGCTGTGTGCGATAACATTATACACTGTTCACCGTACTCCTGTACTTCAGTATTTGAGTACACTTGACAATAAAAATCTCAAGTCCAGATCTACTGCAAGAGAAGAGCGTTCTCACTGGTTGGCAAGGGATTTGCCCTTTACTAACTAATCAGCAGCCTCTTTGCATGTAGTACAGACCATGTTTCTGTCTAAGATCTGGTGTTTTTGTGATTGTGTCCTGATTAGGGGAATATTGACACAATTTGTAAATCAATAATCTACTTCTGTACTGTCAAGTGACTATTTTAGTCAATGTTCCTTTGATCTATCCACCTCAACATGTGGGATCTATTGTATTCATCTATTCAGTCCACCCATTAAACCCTCGGACAAGGAGGTTATTATACGTCTGTCTTTGTTCACTGAGAGAAGCAAGACTCGTTTCTTGCCTTTTCTTTCTGAGCTGCTTCAACTCGGTCCCATCCTCCTGTTTCCACAGGGTGGAAGGAAAGAAAAGCTTTACGTTGACATCGAATGTAGGCGAGATAGAAACATTACTGAGAGAACAGATAATCTGGAGACAATCCACCCCCACGCCCGTTTGTGGGAGCCTGCTGCAGGCAAATCAGCTGCCACATTTCCCACAATTCCGAAAGTGTCTGCACTTCCCAGGCGCTCGACTGATATGGTGAAAAGCGCTATAGAAATGCAGTTCCTCTCTTTATTTCTGAACTCTGGGGAAGGCCCCACATTTTTTGGTGCATTGCTCGGTTGTGTGAGTGGGCTAGACGTTGCCATGGAAACTGGCTGTTTGCAGCTTAGGGCTGGTTAAAATGGGGCTATTCTGAAAATGGCTGCCTGTGATGTTTTTGGATCACAGAGGCTGTGGTACTGCAGCTGAACTTGAGGGGCTGCTGCAATATAAAAAGGGCTTTACGATAACATTCATATTTTTTAAAATATATACTTTATTCATAAATCATGGATATATATATATATATAATATGCATATACATACATTGTCACTAAAGCAGTCTGGTTCTGTACTTTAACATATGAAGAAAGCAAACGAACGTTGGAACAAAAACAGAAGTTGCTGGAAAAGCTCAGCAGGTCTGGCAGCGTTAGTGAAGAAAAAAATCAGAGTTAACGTTTCAGGTTCGGTAATTTCTGAAGAAGGGTCCCAACCCACAACGTCAACTTTCCTGCTCCTCTGATGCTGCCTGGCCTGCTGTTTTCCTCCAGCTCCACACTGTGTTATCCCTTCCTCGGACCAGACCCGAAACGGTATCTCTGATGTTTATCTTCACAGATGCTGCCAGACCTGCTGAGCTTTTCCAGCAACTTCTGTTTTTGTTCCTGATTTACAGCGTCCGCAGTTCTTTCAGTTTTTAAACAAATGCTGGAGTTTGACCATATCCAACAAACAAACTGAAGGCGTCTCTTACTTGTACAAGATATGTTTACATACATTTGAGGTACTGGAAGGGTCTGCTAACTGGACGGACCCCATTTAACTTCAGTAGAAAGACCTCAGACAGTGTTCTTTCCCCACTGAGCGTTGGCTTTAAGATAACATACATTTCAGCAGCAAAGGCCCACAGCCCACATTCCTTAGAGATTAATGGATCCATCACCGCCTCTTTCAAATGCCATCTGTTTTCTATAAAGGTGAGTAATGTTGGGGGAACTGCTACTGAGCAGCCTGAGCAAATATCAAGCTCTCGGCTCTTTAATCTCTCCTGTTACTGGATGTTTTTGACTGTATCAGGGAGGCTAACAACAGCTTTAATAAATGGCCGTCAGCCTCAGTTAAAGCAACAAACATCGCAAAGCCTTCAAGGTGGCTCAGCTGGCAAACGAACTGTGCGAATTATCTCATACGAGGAACGCGGCAAGTTGGACCGCAGGGGCAAAGTGAGTGATTCACAAGGCGAATGGTATGTCAACATCTACTGCAAGGAAGGACAAGACTGAGTCTGTAACAGGGATGTGATGAAAAAAACGCAATCGAGGAATTGTGGAAGATTTCCTGCTGCTTATTCAGACACTGTCTATAAATATGTAACAAAACATTTCAGGTCCAACAGAAAATACAATTACAAAAATACACGTTTTTATTTGACCATCCAAGTGCAAAATGGGACCATATGATCAGAAACTATACCCACTCCAGTACAAGCTACCGGGGAGCTGGAGTGGCGCTTCTGCGTGAAGCCATCATAGCCCTACTGGACCATAGGGCTTCTCTCTCATTAGACAGTGAGTCAGGATATGCAGAAAGTCTCCAAAAGCAAACAGTGAGATTTCAAATTTTGTCATATCTCTTGGACTTGAGAATAATCAAGCTTTCCATTGTTTGCAAAAGTGGCAGAGAGGTAGACACAGTGGTTTCAGTGGCAACAGCTGGTGCAATGTAGAAACATGTTTAGGCCATTCAGCCCACTCTATCAAGCGGACCTCAAGCAAGATACAAGGTTAAGACCTTCACAGTGACCTCAGTGACTGCAGGAATCAAACAGATGCTATTGGCATCACTCTGCACCGCAAACCAACCATCCGGCCTACTGTGCTAACCAGTCCTGGCTGTCAGGCTCTCTGCCAGTATCTTGGATGGTGGCCTTTCCCCACTGTGCCTTGGTAGGGCTGCCCCCAAAGTCAGAGCGCCCCTCAGCACCTAGTCCTGGAACCTACTAGTCTGCAACAGTCAGGAAAGAGCAACTCTTTCCACTGGGGGGTAAAGCAGAAGTCAGGGCACAATGTGCATAATCCCCCCAGGAGAACCACATCTCAGATCCTGGTCTCTCTGCTGCCGGAGCTGCACAGACCCTGCACCTGGGAAAGTCTGTGTGAATTATTTAGAAAGGGTAAGTAAAAGGAAACTATTTCCAATAGTCTGAGGGCCAGTGTACAGGTTTAAACTGATCGGGAAAAAGAGACAGAAGTGACAACAGGGAAAAACTTTCCAAAATGCAATGAACATTTAGAATTTGAAATGCGATGTTTAAAAGGGCAGTGAAAGTAGATTCAATAACAGTCTTCAAAAGTAAATAGGATAAGCAATTGAAGAAGAAACATCTGCAGAGATATGAGGCATGGTCGGGAGGCTGTAATATATGAAATAACTCCACAGAGGCCGGTATGTCATCACCAAGTCACCCTTTATTTACATGTGGAGCGTCCTTGACACTGATTCAGCTCCCTCAGAGCCAACTCTCAGAGTGAACAGAACCCCTAACAATCCTGTTTATATCTGTCAGCCAGGGCTCCTTGATTAGACCAGATTAACAGCCCCAATCAGGGAACTCATATTCTATAAGGTCCACCTGGCTGACCTTGTTACATTCACTGCAGTGTATTCCATACTTTGTAGGGATGATATTAGATTCTAAGTGTACAAGAACTTTGTTTCTAGAACATCATACAATTGTTTAAAGTGTCCCCACATTGTTTCTGCTCTTAGTTTTGATGATAACTTGTTTCTGAGTCCACACCCAGGATTAACCAATCAAACACATTGATTTTAGATCAGTTACCAGACTCACATAATCAAGTTCAGAACAATTGAGCAATGTGGGGGTGCTCTTGTAATGTCCATACCCCCAAGCCTGGAGGACCCAGATTCATGTCCTACCTACTCCAGAGGTAACAGCATCTCTGAACAGATTAATATCTTGAACAGTGTTGTGGGAGTGGGTGGACTAGATTGCCATAATGAAGGCAGGGGAGGTGATGGCCTAGAGGTATTATCACTTGACCGTTAATCCATAGACCCAGATAACATTCTGGGGACCCAGGTTCGAATCCCGCCAAGGCAGATGGTGGAGTTTGAATCCAATAACTATCTGGAAATAACTATGAATCCATTGTCAATTGTTGAAACATCTGGTTCACTAATGTCCTTTAGGGAAGGAAACTGCCTCCTTTCCCAGTCTGGCCTACATGTGACTCCAGACCCACAGCAATGTGGTTGATTCTTAACTGCCCACATCTTGTGAATGAATTAAAAAAAAATGCTGGAAATCTGAAACTGACACCAAAAATGCTGGAGAAACTCAACAGGTCTGGCAGCGTCTGTGGAGAGAGAAACAGAGTTAACATTTCACATCTAATATGTCAGGTGAAGTGCTAGGACTGTTTCTTTGCAGGGTAATACATTTAGTAAACCTCTTGATTGGTAAGTAATAACTATAACTTAAATAACTATGTAAGATTTATTTATTTAGCAGTCGCTAGAGGGTTAGAAGTGGCAGGGTGGTACGTTTCTCCTGTGAGATGTGGCAAATGAGAGACAGTTTGAACACTTCTGACAAGTACATCTACAGCAAGTGTGTCCACCCACAGTTCCTCTCAGACTGTATGGATTAGCTGGAGCTGCAGTCGGTCCCATGTAGGAGCGTGAAGGAGGTGGGAAGCATCAGAGACAGGAGTTTCAGGGACGGAGGCAAATAGATGGGTGACCACGAGGAGGGGCAGACAGTCAGTGGAGGAGATCTCTGTGACTGTCTGCCTCTCAAGCAAGGATACTGTTTTAGACACTGTTGGGAGGATTGCCAATCAGGGTAGTCAGGATGTTGGCACACCATAACTAGCCCTGTTGTACAGCGGGCAGTGTCAAAATGCCGACGAGCAGTGGTAGTTGAGCTCTCTGTAGTCAGGGGCACAGATAGGCGCTTCTGTGGCTGCAAGCAAAACTCCAGTATGGTGTGTCGCCTCCTGGGTGCCAGGGTCAAAGTCGTCTCTGAGAGGGCACAGGGCATTCTGAAAGGGGAGGGTGAACAGCCAGAGGTCCTGGTCCACAGTGGAACTAACAACATAGGTAGGGCGGGACATAAAGGAATTCAGGGAGCTAGGCAGGAAGTTAAAAAACCTCTAATATTGTGCTGTCAGACTGTGCCACATGCTGCTGAGGCTAGGAATAGGAAGATAGTACAGCTGGTTATATGGGTAAAGAGCTGGTGTAGGAGGGAGGGAATCAGGTATGTGCATCATTGGGATCTCTGCCAGAGTAGGTGGGACCTGTACAAAAAGGAAGGGTTATACCTAAACTGGACGGGCACTGACGTCCTGGCAGGAAAGTTTGCCAGTGCCACTCCGGGAGGGTTTAAACTAGGGCGGCACAGGGAAGGGAACTGGAACAGCAGGTCTGGATGCTGGGAGAAGGTGAAGATTAATGGGATGAACAAGCAGGGTTCATATTAATGAACTAGGCAGGACTGTGAAAGGTGTATGGAGAAAGACAGGAGGGAGAAATAATAAAAAGTTACTGAAGGACAGGGTAGAATGTACAGCCAAAGTTTATACAAGTGCAAAGGCGTGTAAACAACAAACTAAATGAGCCCAAGCACAGGTTCAAATTGGAAACGGTGATAGCGTAGCCATTACAGAGACACGACTACAGATGGTCAGGACCGGGGACTAAACAAACCAAGTTATAAGGGTTACAGGAGGGACAGAGAAAAGGGCAGAGAAGGTGGAGTAGCATTACTGATTAAAAACAGAATCACTTTGATAGTGAGGGAGGGTGTAACGAGGGGTAAGCACCCAGTGGAGACCTTAAGGGTAGAACTGAAGAACCATAAATGAACTAAAGCCACAGCAAGTATTATATGTAGACCATCTGTAGCAGATTGTGTAAATGTTGAAATTAGGCAGCTATGTAGCAAAGGAGCAGTGGTATTAATGGGGGATTTGAATCTTAATATAGAGTGCAGAGACAGAAAACACCTGCCAGAAAGATTGTGAATTTCTAGAGTATGTCCAGGATAGCTTCCTATAGCTTCCTATGGCAATTAGTCTTGGATATGACAAGGGAACAAGCAATATTAGATCGAGTAATGAGTAACGAGCCTGATTTTATTCATGACCTAGTTGTTTATGAGCATTTATCAAATAGTGATCATAACATGATTGAGTTTCATGTAGTGTTTGCAAGAGATAAGCAAAAATTAGATACAAGAACTTTGGATTTAGGTGAAGACACACTGTAATTGGGATGAAGCAGAGACTGTCCACAGTAAACTGGGAAGCTTAAGTGTGTGGTCATTCAAATGCAGACTGAGAAAGGATAGATCAGGGTATATTTTGAAAGGCACAAAGTTAAAGGCAGTGGGCATCCAGTGAGATTTGGGGAATTCAGGTGCATAGCTCTTTAAAATGTCATGAACAGACGCAGAAAATAGTCAAGGAGGCTAATGGAATGTTGGCCTTCGTATCTAAAAGGCTGGTGTATAGGGATACAGAAGTTATACTGCAGTTATACAAAACCCTGGCTAGACCCCAATTAGGCCACTGTGAGCAGATCTGGGACCACACATTAGGAGGGATGCTTTGGCCCTAGAGGGATATCAACACAGGTTTACAAGGGTGGTACCTGGACTTCAGTGAGTAAGTTATGAGATGGGATTTGACAAATTAGGCCTTTATTCTCTAGAATTTAGAAGGTGAAGGAGTGATCTAATTGAGGCCTTCAGGATATTAACAGGGAAAGACAGGTTAGGTAGAAGGTAAATTATTCCCACTGGTTGAAGATTCTGGAACCAGGGGGCATCGTCTAAGAATTAGGGCCAGGCCATTCAGGAGAGATGTTAGATGCAAACAGCAGGGGAGGTTTGGAACTCTCTTCTTCAAATACCAGTCGATGTTAATTCAATTGTTAACATTGAATCTGAGATAGACAATTTTTTATTGAGCAAGGGTATCAAGGGATGTGGGCCCAAGGCAGGCAGATGGAGTTAGGCCACAGATCAACCCTGATCTTATTGAAAGGAGGAGCAGGCTCAAGGGGCTGAATGGCCTACTCCTGTTCCTGTGGATCTTCGACAGGACTGGATTGCTGTTGTTTGAAAGAATTTCTGAAGACTCAATGGTCTTTAAAGACTCCTTTTGCAGCTCACCACACCCTTTCAAGGGCATCTGGGGATGGGCAATAAATTCTGGCCCAGCTTGTGATGCCCACATCCCATGAAGGAACAAAAAATATCATCTGATTCTGTATTTGAACCAGATTGGAGTCGTTTGTGATTTATTACGCAGCATGTCGGCAGGTGTAAGGGTTTCTGGTGCTCGGTGAAATCGTCACAAACATCCCTTTCCTTAGACTGGGCTCTGTAAAGACAATAACAACTTGCCTTTATATAGCACCTTTAACATCTCAAGGAGCTATTATCAAAGAAAAGTTTAGACCAGTTGGAGATATTGGGTTTGAACTTTCAGATGAAACATTTCTCTTTGAACTCCCTGCCTGGAGGCACATCTAACCTCACTGTCACCATGGATAGGTCAAAGAGATTGAAATTCCTGATTCACACCTGATCTGATCCACATCAACCGTCTAGCCAGACTTTCCCATTCCCAACCTGGAGCAATGGATAGTAATGGTGGTCACTCCAATATCCCTCCATTATACGGCCAACCAGATATCCTTCCCACTTTTACGCCTGTGATTTGTGTTTTAAAACACCTTCCTTGGCCCATCAAGACCTAGATTGAGCTTTGAAACCGGAACTCCTGGTTTAGAAGCAGGAACAGTACCCACTGCACCATGACAGCTCATACGAACAACGGGCTTCATTGGATATAAAGCACTATGGGTTGTGAAAGGCGCTATGTAAATGCAAATCTTTCTTCTTTCTATCACTGACATTGCCATGGTTCCCTGCATTGCTTCAGCACCTGATTCATTCACTGGCATCTTTAAATAACTTCTGTTTGTAAATAAAATCTGAGTTCTGAATGACAGCTTCCTGTCTGTGTGGCTATGGGCACATGTGTGTGTGTATGTGCGTGTTTGAGTGCGTGTGTGTGTGTCTCTGTGTGCGTGTGTGTGTGCGTGTGTGTGCGTGAGTGTGTGTGTGTGTATGTGTGTGTATATGTGTGTGTGTGTCTGTGTGTGTATGTGTGTGTGTCTGTGTGTACGTGTGTGTGTGTCTGTGTGTGTATGTGTGTGTGTCTGTGTGTGTGCGTGAGTGTGTATGTGTGTGTGTGCGCGTGTGTGTGTATGTGTGTGTGCGCGCGTGTGTGTGTGTGTATGTGTGTGTGTGTATGTGTGTGTGTGCGTGAGTGTGTATGTGTGTGTGCATGCGTGTGTGTGTATGTGTGTGTGTATGTGTGTGTGTATGTGTGTGTGTGCGTGTGTGTGTGTGTGTGTGTGTGTGTGTGTGTGTGTGCGTGAAACTTAGTATCAGGTCAAAGACATATATCACTATGAAATGAATAAGTAAAGTCAGCATACCCCAGTAGACTATGGGGCTGCTCTCTAATAAGAGAGAAGCGATGGGTAATCTGTGGGTCACCATGTCTCAGGTGAGGGGGGAGCTTGAGGAGACTTCTTCATAGTTGCCTCAGCTGGTGAATTGCACACATGTTATTGGCGTCACTGTGCGACATAAATTAGTTGGCCAGCCAACTGGCCCCCAATATGTTCTGTTAGCTCTGGGAACTGGCAGCTGGTCCACTATGCAGAGTGATGCCAACAGCACTGGTTCGATTTCTGCTTCAGGCGGGCACACTGTGGTCCTCCCACTTTCTTGCCCCTTGACTGAGAGCATGGTGGTCCTCAGCTTTAGCTCACCGCCAGTCATCTCTCTCTTTCATGGGAGAGCAGCCCTGTGGGGCAACGGTGAGGAGTGAATACATTTACAGGAAAAGGACACAGTTTAAGAAATAAATTGAAACATTGAAGTAAGAGTTGTGTTTCATCACTTGTGGGGAGAAATTCCTGCAACACATGGAGAGGAAATGTTGCTCACAGGAAGTGAGAGCCAGTATCTTTTCATCACAGACGTCCGAAAGTGTGGAAGCAGGCCATTCAGCCCATACTGACTCTCCAAAGACCAGCCCACTCCCCCCACCCTATCCCTGCATTTCCTGTTGCCAATCCACCCCAGGACAATTACCCACGGCCAATCACCTCACCTGTCATCTTGGGACTGTGGGAGGAAACCGGAGCACCCGAAGGAAACCCACACAGACACAGGGAGCACATGCAAACTCCACCCTGACAGTCACCCAAGGGTGGAATTGAACCTGGTCCCTGATGCTGTGAGGCAGCGGTGCCACCCACTTAGCCAGCTTGCCACCCCCTTAAAACTCACAGTTACACAAAGGAACAAAGCCATTCAGCCCATTGCGTCCTCACTGACTCTCTGACCTCTTGCCATTTCTTTGACCATTGCATTCTGCCTCCACTACATACTCAGGGAGTGTATTCTCAATCCCTCGCAGAGGGAGAAATGCTTTATCTTCTCTTGTGTCTGCTTCTTTCATGAACTCAGTTGATTCTGCACCCTCTCATTCACAGGTTACTCTGCTCAGACCCCTCCCTCATGATTTCGAACACTTTTTACAAAGTGCCCTCTCAGCCTTCCCTCCTCCAAGAGAAATAGTGTCACCTTCTCCAATCCATCTTCATCACAGCAGATCATTGACAACAGACAGTTTAAATTAAATTGATGCAAATTTGCATCAGGGAGTAAATTAAAACAGTACCATGGTGGGATTGACTGCTTCCCAAAATGTACTGTTCATTTGTCAGTCAGTGTTATTAAAATTCTCATTAGAATTATATATATATATAAACCTTGCTATTTTAAGGGGGATTTTTGTAGATACTTTAAAAATGACTTTGAGAAGCATCAAAATGTATGGGTTTTATTTATTAACGTCTACCATTTTCTATGAATGAATCCATTCATCCGGAGCTAGGCTCTGCAGAGAGGCCACTGTGAGCTCTTTGTGAGTCTTGTATCTGTGACACAAGTCATTATTCACCTTAAAAAATAAAAATAATTACCCATTTACTCAAGAGCCTGCTTCCTGGATTAAGAGACCCTGTGGTTGATTATGGAAATAATCCGCAGGACTGGGGGGAAAAGGCAGACAATTGGTTTGATATTTCAAGGATCAGTACTGTCACGATAGGCTGATTGGCCTCTGTCTGCATTGTAACAGCTTTGTGGTTCTATTAACCGGGGCTGATCAGATTTTTTTAAAAAAAAAATCTGTTCAGAGATGTTATTACACACCCCCGGAGCAGGTTGGACCTCACTCAGGTCTCCTGGCTCAGAGGTGAGGACACTCAACAGGGTCTACTGCAGAAAGGCATCAGGATCAGTAACACATGCACCAGCTTCTTGTTCTGAGTGAATGTATTGCGTAAGGGCTTTAGGACCCAGGAGCAGCCTTGTGATGATGTCACCAAGTTGTTTGCCAGTGGACCTAAATAGCACAGTGTAGGCGGAGATAGATAGATAGGTAAGCTGGGTAGGTAGGTAGATAGATAGACATACAGATAGATAAATAGATAAATAAGATGGGTAGATATATGTAGATAGATAGTTAGATTGATGGATGGATGAAAAGACAATGTGTTAAACAATAAAAATCTGTAGATTGGAGCCCAGTATCTCAGAGAGTACCAGGTATAGTTATAGTTAGGAATTAACATTCAACAAACAGAATTCTAAAGAAGCCTAACCTTTACAGTGTTCCTGTCCCTGTCTTCTCCTTGACCAGTCTGCCTTGAACCAAAAATGCTTAGATTGGTCATAAACCCACATGACAAAGTGGAATGAGCATATGCATTTAATTGTAATACCACTCCGACAGGCTTGGGGAGTTGCAGAGATGTTGAGCTGTGTAGCAAATTCAAGCTCAGAAGGCACAGAGTGAGGGGCAGCGCAATAAACAAATTGGGAGCGTAATTTTTAAAACAGAGCTTGCGGCCACAGAGAGTTAAGGTGAGCCCTTTAAAGGGAATTTGGATAAATGCATTTCATCCTCAGCCCTTCTGTGCTCCTTGGATTCAATGGAACAGGGAGAAAGTTCATGTGGATCATAAAGTTACTGTGGAGCACATGGACTCAGGGTAAGAGCAGCGGATTTCTTTCAGTGCAGTATCAAGACAGTCAACAACGCTTCTTCTTCCTCAGGAGGCTAAGGAAATGCAACGTGTCTGCAAGGACCATCACCAACCTTTACAGATGCACCATAGGAAACATCCTATCTGGGTACAGCCTGGGATGGCAACTGCTCTACCCAGGACTGTGAGAAACTACAGAAAGTTGTGAACACAGCCCAGTCGCGCAAGCCAACCTTCCATCCATGGACTCCATTTACGCCTTTCATTGCAATGGAAAGGTGGCCAACATCGTCAAAGACCCCTCCCATCCCGGTTAGAATCTCTTCCATCAGGCAGAAGGTGCTAAAGCTTAAATACACACACCAACAGGTTCAAGACCAGCTCCTTCCCCACTGTTATTAGACTGCTGAATGGGCCTCTCAAGGTTTAAATTTAATGTTGATCTCTGCAGCTGTAGCATCTATTACCCTAATGTTCTTTGTATGGTATGATCTGCTTGCACTGCAGGCAAAACAAAACTCTTCATTGAACCTAGGTACATGTGACAATAATAAATCAGATCAAGTAGAATGAAATATGAGTAAACTGGATGGGTTTTTACAACAGTCAATCCCAAAAAAGGTTTCGTTCGGAAGGATCTGGCTGCTCTTGTGTATGAAACACACAGTGTTAGAAAGCAGGTGCAGCAAGTAATCTGAGATACCAAGGTGTCGAGCTGGATGAACACAGCAGGCCAAGCAGCAGCATAGGAGCAGGAAGGCTGACGTTTTGGGCCTAGACCCTTCTTCAGAAATGGGGGAGGGGAAGAGGGTTCTGAAATAAATAGGGAGAGAGGGGGAGGCGGATAGAAGATGGATAGAGGAGAAGATAGGTGGAGAGGAGGCAGACAGGTCAAAGAGGCGCGGATGGAGCCAGTAAAGGTGAATGTAGGTGAAGAGTTAGGGAGGGGATAGGTCGGTCCAGAGAGGACGGACAGGTCAAGGAGGCGGGATGAAGTTAGAGGGTAAGAGATGGGGGTGGGGCTTGATGTGGGAAGAATGGTTAGGGAGGTGGGGACGAGCTGGTCTGGTTTTGGGAAGTGGTTGGAGGAGGGGAGATTTTGAGGCTTGTGAAGTCCACATTGATACCCTTGGGCTGCAGGGTTCCAAAGCGGAATATGAGGTGCTGTTCCTGCAGCTTTCAGGTGGCATCATTCTAGCAATGCAGGAGGCCCAGGGTGGACATGTCACCCAAGGAGTGGGAGGGGGAGTTGAAATTGTTTGCGACTGGGAGGTGTAGCTGTTTGCTGCAAACCAAGCGTAGGTGTTCCGCAAAGTGGTCCCCAAGCCTTCGCTTGGTTTCCCCGATGTAGAGGAGGCCACATCTGGAACAGTGGATGCAGTATACCACGTTGACAGATGTGCAGGTGAACATCTGCTTGATGTGGAATGTCTTCTTGGGGCCTGGTATGGGGGTGAGGGAGGAGGTGTGGGGGCAGGTGTAGCACTTCCTGCGGTTACAGGGAAAAATTCCGGGGATGGTGGGGCTGGAGGGGAGTGTGGAGCAGACAAGGGAGTCGCGGAGGGAGTGGTCCCTCCAGAAGGCAGCTAAGGGTGGGGAGGGAAAAATGTCTTTGGTAGTGGGGTCAGATTGCAGATGGCAGAAGTGTTGGAGGATGATGCGTTGGATTCGGAGGTTGGTGCGGTGGTACGTGAGGACGAGGGGAATTCTGTTTTAGTTGTTATTGCGGGTAGGGTGTGTGAGGCATGAGTTGCGGGAAATGCGAGAGACATGGTCGAGGGCATTTTCGACCACTGTGGACGAGAAGTTGCGGTCCTTGAAAAACAAGGACTCCCCACCTACATTCACCTTTACTGGCTCCAACCCCGCCTCTTTGACCTGTCTGTCTCCTCTCCACCTATCTTCTCTTTTATCCATCTTCTATCCGTCTCCCCGCCTCCCTATTTATTTCAGAATCCCCTTCCCCTCCCCCATTTCTGAAGAAGGGTCTCGACCCGAAACGTCAGCTTTCCTGCTCCTCTGGTGCAGCTTGGCCTGCTGTGTTCATCCAGTTCTACACCTTGTTATCTCAGATTCTCCAGTATCGGCAGTTCCTACGATCTCTGCAGCGAGTAATTAACAAGGCAAGTGGAATTTTGGCCTTTACTGTTCAATTTAAAAATAGTGACATTCTTGAAACAATTATACAGTGTGTTGATAGGGCCCCCTGGAATACTGTGTACAGTTTTGATCCCTATATTTAAGAAAGGATATGCTTGCACTGGAGGCAGTTCAAAAGAGATTCAATAGGCTGATTCCCAAGATGAAGGGATTGCTTTATTAAGAACAGCTAAACAGGTTCGGCTTTTATTCACTAGAGTTGAGAAGAATGAGGGGTGATCTTATTGAAAAGTACAAGACTCTGAGGGGCATTAACAGGGTAAATGTTGAGAAGATGTGGGGGAAATCTCAGGGGGACACAAAATAAAGGGGACACTCGTTTCAAACTGGGATGTGAAGGAATTTCTTCTCCCAGAGGGAAGTGAATGTCTGGGGTTCTCTACCCCAGAGAGCTGTGGAGCCTAGATCACTAAAAGTATTTGAAGAGGAGGTAGATAGGTTTTTGAAATATTCAGGATTTTGAGGGTTGTGGGGAGCTGGCAGGAAAGAGGAGTGGAGACCTGGGGCAAATCAGCCATGGTTTTGTTGAATGGTAGGGCAGGCTGAGGGGCTGAATGGCTTATTCCATCCCCAATTCCTCACATGCTCATCACTTTCATTCAAATAAGGATTCAATTTGGCACTGCATCTGTGGGACAGAATACCAACGGTTTCATTCATCTGATTGTCCACTCTGTCAGATAACCTCCTGAGACATTGCTCATAGGCAGCTTGTAGTGTATGGCTCATTCCTGAAGGTGGAGCTATCTCCCTGCAAGTCTCATAAGAATGGCTATGACAATTGGATGGTGATGGACATCAGGGTGTATCAGTCATTTGAAGGAAGGGTGGACTGGTTGGCAAGAGTGACAGATATACATAATGGAGACTGTATTATATACAATGTCCCATTTGTTCTCTGATGTGGAGACAAAGTTATCGTGGAACCACGTTGAAGGGGAGCAACCTTGGTATCCTAGCTGGATATTCATAGAATTATCTTAGAATCCCTGCAGTGTGGAAATAGGCCCCTCAGCCCAACAAATCCACACTGACCCTCATAGCATCCCAGCCAGACCCATCCCCCTAATCCACACATCCCTGAACACTACAGGCAATTCCCCATGGCCAATCTACCTAACCTGCACATCTTTGGACTATGGGAGGAAACCAGAGCACCCGGAGGAAACCGACACAGACACAGGGAGAAAGTGCAAACTCCACACAGACAGTCGCCCGAGGGTGGAATCAAACCCGGGTCCCTGGTGCCGTAAAGCAGCAGTGCTAACCACTGAGCCACTGTGCTGCCCTAATCTACCGGTTCAGAGATGTTGTTACACAATCTATAGCAGCTAGGACTTGAAACTGGGCCTCCCAGTTCAGAGGTAGGGACACTATCATTGCGCCACAAGCGCCATGAAGCTCTGACTAATATTTTTCCTCTAACAGATGTCACGAGGAACCAATTATCTGCTTGTCTTTTTTTTATTATTAACTGATTTTTCTAGTCAACATGTTCAGAAGTGTTGTTACACACCTGTGGAGCAGATGGGACTTGAACCCAGGCATTCCAGTCCAGGGGTACCGCACCACAAGAACCCCCAAAATGACCTATTTGTTATCACATCGCTATTTGTGAGGGCTTGTTTTGAGTAGATTGGCCGCTACATTTCCTACGTGACTCCAGTGATTACACTTCAAAATGTACTTCACTGGGCTGCAAGCTCTTTGACGATGGCATGAGGATGTGAGATACAAATTCATTTTCTTGCACAGGTAATTGCTGGTATTGGTAAGTAGTTAAAAAGAAAAACAAGCCACGGTGATTTGATGGTGAGAAAGCTGTGATAACACTTCTGGGTATATAAAAAAAAGTAAATTCAGATATTTCTTTCCTCTGTAATCCCCCTGTGGGGCACATTCCATAGCATCAGTCCCAACAATAGCACGCAAAACTGTATAGCTAATAGTTTTTAAAAAAATCATTTGATATTCCATCTCCTTGAGTTTGTTTATAGACGGATGGGGGCAGGGGGGTGAATGTTAAACTGTTGGAACCCATTGAGTCTGTCACTCATTTGTGTCCTCAGAGAATGGCATCCCATGCTGTCCGTTCCTCCTTGGTTGCTGGAGGCAACTGGAAAGGAGCACATTCAGAGCTTTTATTTTTAAATTTCAAAACTATACTTTATTCATTGAAAATGTCTTCACGTACATGCATAGTCACCGAAGCAGTTCAGTACTATACTCTATGATATGAAGGAACAAACAAACATTGGAAATGAAAACAGAAATTGCTGGAAAAGCTCAGCAGGTCTGACAGCATCTGTGGAGAGAAATCAGAGTTCACATTTCGGGTCCGGTGACCCTTCCTCTGAGGAAGGGTCACTTGACCCAAACTGTTAACTCTGGTTTGTCTCCACAGATGCTGCCAGACCTGCAGAGCTTTTCCAGCAATTCCTGCTTTTGTTTTAATTTACAGCATCCAGAATTCTTTCAGTTTTTAAAGCAAACATTGGAGTTTGGCTCTATCCAACAAACAAACAAAAGCATTTCTACTTGTACGTGGTTATATTTGAGGCTTTAGTAGGGTCCGATAACTGAACGGATCCCCATTTACCTTCAGCAGGAAGACTTCAGACCGTGGTCTTTCCCCACTGTGCCCTGGCAGTAGCTGTCCCAAGCTTTAGTGCGTCCCTCAGCACGTAGTCCTGGACGTTGGAATGTGCCAGTCTGCAACACTCAGTCGAAGTCAACTCCTTGCTCTGGAAGACCAACGAGTTTCAGGCAGACCAAAGAGCATCTTTCACCGGGTTGATGGTCCTCCAGGTGCAGTTGATGTTTGTCTCAGTGTGTGTCCCGGGGAACAGATTGTAGAGCACAGAGTCCTGTATCACGGAGCTTCTCAACAAAAATCACTGCATCTTTCTCCAGACTCCATTTGCAAAGTCACATTCCAGAAGGAGATGTGTGACAGTGTTTAGCCCCCACCGCAGCCACCTCGAGGGCAGCGTGCGGTGGCACAGACTGACCAGACGTACAAGAAGGATCTCACAGGTAGTGACCTTCTCACCACCAGCCAGCGAGCACTTTTGCTAGGTCTTCCTCATTTGCAGCAGTTAGCAGTTTGCCATTGGAGCTGTCGTGACCTCTCTGTGACCACACCTGTGTCAATGTGGGGCAAATATTGCGAAAGGGGTGCATTCCAATTCTCCAGGATTGTCATGCACTCTCTGGAATTGGACATCAATCTGTGTTAGATTGGACAGTGGACATCAGGACTGTGTTGTTGTTTGCAACCCTGGTGAAAAATTGCAGCATGTCTAAAAAAGATCTGATTACAAAGCATTCACTTTAGTCCAAACACAAAGTTCCCCTCTAAGACACATTCCCCCTCAAACACTTCATTCTTTCAAACATATAATCCCTCAAACACTCACTCTCTCCTACACTCACTCCCTCCAACTCACTCTCTCCAACTCACTCTTCCAAACACTCACTCCCTCACTCACTCCCTCACTCACTCCCTCCCTCACTCAC
>JAHRHZ010000008.1:9701951-9716897 GCA_024137785.1 Ginglymostoma cirratum | reverse complement strand
CACTCACTCCCTCACTCACTCCCTCACTCACTCCCTCCCTCACTCACTCCCTCCTACACTCCCTCCCTCCTACACTCACTCCCTCCCTCACTCACTCCCTCCAACACTCACTCCCTCCAACACTCACTCCCTCCTACACTCACTCCCTCCTACACTGATTCCCTCCTACACTCACTCCCTCCTACACTCACTCCCCAAAACACTCACTCCCTCCTACACTCACTCCCTCCTACACTCACTCCCTCCCTCACTCACTCCCTCCTACACTCACTCCCTCCTACACTCACTCCCCAAAACACTCACTCCCTCCTACACTCACTCCCTCCTACACTCACTCTTCCCAACACTCCCTCCTACACACACACCCCAAAACACTCACTTCTTCAACTCACTCTTCCCACAAACACTCACTTTGTCCAAATTCCCACTTCCCACCTGAACATACATCTTATGCAAATCTACCTAAAGCACTTAATCTTTCCCTACTCTTGCCTCTCATTCAGGAAGTCACTTAGGCCCGTGTAGTTGTAATCTAGCCTCTCTCGCCATTCTATAGAGCAATGAGGGAATGCTGCATTGTCATACGCTCCCATTTTCAGGTGACCGGTGTTGGACTGGGGTGGACAAAATCAAAAGTCACATGACACCAGGTTCTAGTCCAAGGGGTTTATTTAAAATCACAAGCTTTTGGAACGCTAATCCTTTGCCAGGTGAAAGCTTGTAATTTTAAGCAAACCTGTTTGGGCTATAACCTGGTGTGGAGCTGAAAAAGCACAGCAGGTCAGGGAGCATCTGAGGAGCGGGAAAGTCAACGTTTCGGGCTGAAACACTTCATCAATTGAAGCATCTTCAGTCCTTACTGTCTCCAGGGCTATAACCTGGTGTCGTGTGACTTCTGACTTTTTCTTTGAGGTGAGACACTGACTTGTGGGCCCCATCTGCCCTGTCAGGTGGGTAATGTAGGCTGTACGTCACGACTGAAGGAGGAGCAGGAACTTTCCCTCTGAGAGTGCTGGCGAAAACAGATTCCCCCCCAAAAAACATCCCCGAGACGGACGAATCTGGTTGATATCAGGTGGCAACTTGTGGGATCTTACTGTGCACAATTTAAATGCCATGTGATTGCTGTAAGTGTAAAGGCAGAGGTTTCAACCCAGAGAGGCTCAGCATATAGTTAACGCTTCGCCAGCATTGTTTTTTTTAAGACTCATTTTATTCGTTGAACTCTTATCCAACTTCAACTCAACTCTGGACTCCGCCCCGCCCCCTTTCCCGGGTATGCAGATTAGGAGCGCCGTGCATTGTGGGAGCGCCTTCATCGACGGGAGGGAAAATGATTTTAAAATGAGAATACTGCCAAGGGGTTGGGCTTTACTGCTAATAAAATTCATGTCTGACAACTTACAGGCAACTGTAATGCATGCAGTTTCTAGGGCGGGACACCCTGACTTAAAAATGTGTTGCCTGTCCTTGGTTTGGAGCCGCGGAGAGTCGCTGGTTATCGTCAGTGAGGTATATCCTTACCTGTTACTCCGAAAGGAGTTGCAGAACGTGATGAATGGAGTAAATGAGCTGGTGATTATCACGTGCTCCCACCTCTGAGGAGCCAGCAACCCCTCAGAGGCCATTCTGATTTTTACTGACGATGTCTACTGTGTCCCGTGTTAATTGTGCTCCAGCTCTGCCGGCTTTTTGACTCGGATTGAGCGGTGGAGATGTCAGTCGTTTTAACCTTTGTTGTTTGCTAACGCTGTTAACTTTCATATCTGGAGGTAAATGTTACGATTCCAATATGACTTTTTTAAAAACCAAATGCTGTAAATCAGGAACAAAAACAGAAGGTGCTGCATTATCTGGCAGCATCTGTGAAGAGAAATCAGAGTTAACCTTTAAGGTCCGGTGACCCTTCCTCAGAACGACATGACTTACTTAGCACATCTGCCAATGTGATATACTGTATCCGCTGTACCCGTTGTGGCTCCCTCTACATCGGGGAAACCAAAAGGAGGCTTGGGGACCGCTTTGCGGAACACCTACGCTCGGTTTCGCAATGAACAACTGCACCTCCCAGTCGCGAACCATTTCAACTCCCCCTCCCGTTCCTCAGACGACATGTCCATCCTGGGGATCCCGCAGTGCCGCCACGATGCCACCCAAAGGTTGCAGGAGCAGCACCTCATATTTCGCTTGGGAACCCTGCAGCCCAATGGTATCAATGTGGATTTCACAAGTTTCAAAATCTCCCCCTCCCCCAACCGCATCCCAAAACCAGCCCAGCTTGTCCCTGCCTCCCTAATCGGTCCTTCCTCCCACCTATCCTCTCCTCCCACCTCAAGCCCCACTCCCACCTTCTACCTACTAATCTCATCCCGCCCCCTTGACCTGTCCATCCTCCCTGGACTGACCTGTCCCCTCGCTAACTCCCCACCAACACTCACCTTTACTGGCTCCATCCCCGCCTCTTCGACTTGTCTGCCTCCTCTCCACCTATCCTCTCCTCTATCCATCTTCTATCCGCCAACCCCGCTCTCCCTATTTATTTCAGAACTCCCTTCCCCTCCCCCATTTCTGAAGAAGGGTCTAGGTAGGCCTGAAACATCAGCCTTCCTGCTCCTCTGATGCTGTTTGGCCTGCTGTGTTCATCCAACTCCACACCTTGTTATCTCATGACTTATTTTCACTTGTGTGTTACTTTAGGCGGTACTGCAGCTGATGATTCACGTGTTTCACTTTACCTGTGACTGGCTGCGTGTTTCTATTGCTCAATGTCCAAACTCTGATGTACTTCTGCTTTCAAATGGGAGGCGATGGCCTGGTGGTATTTTATTGCTGCGCTGTTAACCCGGAGAACCAGGTAATGTCCCGGGTAAACTGAGATAACAAGGTGTAGAGCTGGATGAACACAGCAGGCCAAGCTGCATCAGAGGAGCAGGAAGGCTGACATTTCGGGCCTAGACCCTTCTTCAGAAATCCTGGGTGCTTGGTATGATTCCCACCGAAGCAAATGGCGGAATCTGAATTTAATAAAAATCTGGAATTAAGAGTCTAATGATGACCATGAAATCATTCTCAATTGTTGGGGAAAAACTCATCTGGTTCACTAATATCATTTAGGAAGTCAAGCTGCCATCCTTACCTGATCTGGCCTACATATGACTCCAGACCCACAGCAATGTGGTTGGCTCTCAGGAATGGCAATAAATGCTGACCTACCCAATGATGCCCTCATGCCATGTATGAACTTAAAAAAACCTTTAGCCTATCCCCAATCTCTATTGTTTCTGTCTCCACCCATGTCGCCCAGTTAAAGATCAATGTGATTTTTAAATTTCCTTCCTCCAGTTCCACAAACATCTGAGAGATTTGTTGGCATCTTTGCTGGGCATGTGCAATTTTGATTCTTCCACTGTCAGCCATGCCTTCAACTGCCTGTGCCGTGAACTCAGAAGCTCCCTCCCTAATTCACCTGCCCCTTTAAAATGCTCCTTAATGCCTTTCTCTCTTTGTTATTTCCTAGCATGACTCAGTGTCATGTTCTGCTTGATTAATGGTGCTGTGTGAATGGAAATTGTTGTTCTGTAAGTACAGTAGAACAGAATAGCAATTTATCGTCACTCGAATTTATGAAAATACGGCGAGATGTGTAAAAGTTGCCACAATTCAGTGCTATCTTAATTACAGAAAGAAATAATCGAGACCAAGTTAGGACAAAGTTCAATTTTTGTCCACTCCACGCCAAACTGGCTTTATAGAGTGGCTATGTGGATTCCCTAAGAATTTAACCTGTTGCGTTAAGTGTGCTTCTAAATAATAGAATTGATAAATGATTTTGTAAGAGTTTATATTAAATATGTACATATATGCATAAAAATGCATCTTGCAATCTTAAAATTATGTCCTCATTTCCAGTTCATTCCAACTAATAGCATAAGCTGCACCCTCTCCATTTATATGCGCTGTCCACGGTGGAACAAAATCAACATTTCATCTGGTCAAGTCAGACTCAAAATACAATGGTTACCAATACAACAACTTGAACTATGCACAAACAGAAGTTGCTGGAAAAGCTCAGCAGGTCTGGCAGCATCTGTGAAGAAAAAAATCAGAGTTAATGCTTCAGGTCCAGTGACCCTTCCTCAGAACTTTCCTGGATTAATAGTTTAGTGATACTCTGGGGTGGCACAGTGACTCAGTGGTTAGCACTGCTGCCTCACAGTGTCAGGAACCTGGGTTTGATTCCAGTCTCAGGTGACTTTCCGTGTGGAATTTGCACATTCTCCCTATGTCTGCGACATAGTTCGACATGACAGTTCTCCACAGTATAAATTAGGAAAATGAGGAAATAAAGTTAGAAAATTAGCATTACTGTCCTTCAGTAGCCTGCAGTCACTCCCTGCTGCGGGCTTTCTACATGTGGTCTCACTCTCCCTCTTCACTGGTCTAACCCCAGCCAGACACATACGCTGCTGACCACCACCAGTGACAGGCTGACTGTCCAGACCCCCAGCCTGCTGACCACCATGCTCTGGAACTCCAACCCACTGACCATCGTGATCTGGACCCCCAAACCACTGACCATCATGCCCCAGATCCCCAACCCACTGACCATTGTGCTCTGGACCCCCAGCCCACTGGCCATCATGCCCTGGACCCCCAGCTGCTGCGATGCTCCAAAGCTATCACTGTCGCTCTCTCCAGAAAGTGAGTTTAAAAAAATTAAAAGTTGTCCATTTTTGTTGTCGAAATGGTGAGAGGCTGTGGAGCTCGGGGATGCAGAGGGATCTGGGTGTCCTAGTGCACGAATAGCAGAAGGTCATGTTTTCCCCCAAACCAGGAAGAGTGCTCGGTAACTGAGTGCCACCATTGGTCGAGTCCCCACTTTGGACCAAGATGATCATTTTGCCCTGACTTGTCAATTCACACCAGGTTTCAGCATTAGCGGGAGAAAAACTCCATTTATTGTTATCCAAAGTATTCTTTAACAAACGGCAGAGAAACAAAACGGATTATTAACTTGTTACTGCCTGGCTTAAATTTTGGCCTTTAAAACCACAAATACACACACGCACTCGTTCACAAATAAGGGACAAATGACAGTTTGACCCATATTATGGGTGGAGAGGGAAAAAAAATTCTGTAGGTCCAAAGTCCAGATCAAAAGGAAAAATGAAATCTCACGGTGTTTTTCCCTTCATAATGATTACCTGCTTTTTTTTTGGAGAACAATAGTCAACTTTCAATTTGATAGTCGCTTAGTTGGACCTTAGACTTTGCGTGTGTTGGGATGCATCTTTTTAAGTTGCTGGGTTTTTTTTCTGTCTTTTCACACACACAAACGCACGCACAGGAAAGATGTTTCTGGCTGCATTCCTCTCACAAGTGTCTAACAAACTGTAGCTCAATCACTGATATCAGGCAGCTTTGCCTCAAGTCAAAAGGTCACAGGGCCACATTTGTGTCCATCATATTACAATCTCTTGGCTCCAAAGGCAACGCTATCTTGTGCTAAAAATGTGTAGCACGCCATTTTTCAAGTTGCAAACCATTCCTAATCTTAATGGCACGGTGCCTCAGTGGTTAGCACTGCTGCCTCGCAGTGCCATGGGTCTGGGTTCAATTCCACCCTCAAGCAACTGACTGTGTGGAGTTGGCACATTCTCCGTGTGCCTGTGTGAATTTCCTTTGTGTGCTCCAGTTTCCTCCCACAGTCCAAAGATGTGCAGGTTAAGGTGGATTGGCAATGGGAAATTGCCCCATAGTGCCCAGGGGTGTGTAGTCGAGGTGGATTAGCCATGGAAAATGCAGAGTTACAGGGCTAGGGTAGGGTTGTGTCTGGTGGGATGCCCTTCAGAGGATTGTTGAGGATTTGATGGGCTGAATGGCCAGTTTCCACATGGTAGGGATTGTATGATTTCTGTGACAATTTGCTTTAACAATATAATAGCGTCCATTCCCGTTCACAGTGCAAAAGATGTAGTCTCTTAAAGTTGGTATGCAGGTACAACAAGTAATTAAGAAAGCTATAGAATGCTATTATTTATTGCGAGAGGAAATTAACACAAATGTGTTGGTGGGGGTGCTATGCTTCCTCTATACAGGGCACAGGGGAAATGCATCTGCTGATTTGGGTGCTCCAATGGTTTCCTTATTTAAGGAAGGAGGTAAATACATTGGAGGTAGTTCAGGGAAGTTTTAAGAAATGAATACTTTGAACGGGTTGTTGCTTTATGAGGAAGGCTTGGTCAGGCTAGACTTGTATCAGATGGAGAGTAGGAGGCCATCTGACTGAAATATTCAAATCCCGATGAACCTGAAGGTGCACGCGAACCACTCTATAAGATCATACGATGTCATTATGATTGCAGGAAGGAGTTTGAATAAGCACGTGGGGGTCTAAAGAAACTAAAGGATGGGGGCGAGAAACTGGAACACGCTCTCAATTTGGATGATCAGCCAATGGTAGAGCAGACCTGAAGGACCGAATAGCCTACTCCTGATTCTAGTTTCTGTTATGTCAAGCAAGCGCAGAAGTAGGCCATTCAGCCCATCGAGTCTGTTCTGCCATTCAATGGGATCATGGCTGATGTGATAATAACAAAAACTGAAGTTGCTGGAAAAGCTCAGCAGGTCTGGCAGCATCTGTGGAGAGAAATCAGAATTAACATTTCGGGTCCGGTGACCCTCCCTCAGAACTGATGGCAGTGGGGAAAATGTTGGTTTTTGTGCAGGAGGTGGGGTAGGGGCAGGGGATACGCAGTAAACGATAGGTGGAGATAGACCCCAAAGAGAGAGAAGAGCAGTTAGACAGATAAAGGAATGGATAACGATCAGCCTGGGAGAATGAATGGGGATTATTAATGGCTAACGATGGGTTGTGTGTAATAGCAGACCATATGATAACAAGGCGTGTTGTGTGGGGTTTGGGCTAAGGAAATGGGAGAAGCTCAAGCCCTAATATTATTAAACTCAATATTGAATCCAGAAGGCTACGTAGAGTTCCCAAGTGGAAAATAAGGTGCTGTTATGCTAGCTTGCGTCGAGCTTCACTGGGACACTGCAGCAAGCCTGAGACAGAGATGTTGGCCAGGGAACACAGTGGCAGGTCTGATAATCCCTAACTCCACTTTCTTGCCTTTTCCTATAAGCCTTGATCCCCTTCCTGATTGGAAATCTGCCCATTTCAGCCTTAATGACCCAGCCTCGACAGCCCCCTGCTGTAAGGAATTCCATAGGTTCACTACCCTCTGAGAGAAAAAATTCCTCCTCATCTCTGTCTCTACCCCCTTACTCTGAGATGATGAGCTCTGGTTAAAGACTCTCCCACAAGGGCAAACAACCTCTCCATATCTATCCTGTCAAGTGTCCAGAGAATCTTGTGTTTCAATAAGGTGACCCCTCATTCTTCCAAACCCTAGCAAGTACATGCCCGGCCTATACAACCTCTCCTCATAGGACAGTTGCTCCGTACCGAGGGCCAACACGGACTGGACTGGGTCAAGAAGACAGCTGTTTTCGCTACCTTCTCACGGCAATTAGTGATGGGCAATTAATGTTCCAGCCAGAGACACCCACGTCCTGAATGAATAAAAATAGCCCAATGTAGGTCAGCAAGCACTAGGCTTGTCGAGGTACAGGAATTGTTGTGGGGGTAAGACAGGGCAGCAGATTTTTGGATGACTGCTAGATTTTGCAGCACAGTGGCTCAGTGGTTAGGACTGCTGCCTCACAGCACCAGGGACCTGGGTTCAATCCCACCCTCGGACGACTGTCTGTGTGGAGTTTGCACATTATCCCCATGTCTGTGTGGGTTTCCTCCCACAGTCCAAAGGTGTGCAGGCTAGATGGGTTGCCCATGGGAAATGTGAGGTTACAGTGGGCAGGAGCCAGGGTGGGATGCTCTTTGGAGGATTGGTGCAGAATCGATGGGCTGAACAGCCTCTTTCCACACTGTAGGGATTCTAACACATTGTACGTTTATCTCTCAATTTGACCATTCAAACATACCTCCTGCTTGTCTCACAGATCTGATCTTCTAAACAATCATAGGATCACTACAGTGCTGAATGAGGCCATTTGGCCCATCGAGTCAATTCCACCCCTCCTAAGGACCTCCCACCCTCCTGTTCTATTCCTGTAACCATGCATTTCCCATGACTAATGCACCTACCCTGCAAAATCTTTGGTCTGTGGGAAGAAACCGTAGCACCCGGAGGAAAGCAGCACAGACACAGGGAGACTGTGCAAACTCCACACAGACAGATGCCTGAGGGTGGGATCAAACCTGGGTCCCTGGCTCTGCAAGGCAGCGGTGTTAACCACTGAGCCACCATGTTTGTGGATGTCTTCTTTATGCTTGACCTCCCTGTCTCAAAAGGAGGTCTCACCGAGACCAGCTTGCTCGGGACACATTGGAGACCAGAAGTCAATCAAGGAGGTAACAAAATGGTGAGACGGGCCGATGGGTCACATAGCCCACACCCCAATATCTCTGCAACATGTTCCTAAATGAAAATCGTGTTTGATGCAAGTTGATCACCTGGGTCGGAATGTGGAGGAACTGGTTTCAGGCCCAATATTGTTTTTATTTTATTACAAGATGTGGATGTCATTGGTTGGCCCAGAATGTTTTTCCTGTCCCTAATTGTCCCTTCAAGCTGCCTTCTTGAATCACAGCATTCCATGGGGTGTAGCTGCACCCACCCATCAGGGAGGGAATTCCAGGGTTTTGACCCTGAAGGAACAGTGATATATTTCCGAGTCATTGGAGATGACCTTGTGGGTAATGGTGTTCCCATCCATCTGCTGCTCTTGTCCTTATTAGATGGTAGTTCTCATGGGTTTGGCTGGTGAAGGAGCCTTGCCAAATTGCTGCAGTGTATGCTGGCTCAGTGGTTAGCACTACTACCTCACAGCACCAGGGACCCAGGTTCGATTCCAGTCTTGTGTGGAGTTTGCACATTCTCCTCGCGTCTGTGCAAGGTTCCCCCTCTGGTTTCTGGAGGGTTGGTGCAGATTCAACGGGCTGAAGGGCCTCATTCAGCATTGTAGGGACCCTATGATTGTTTGGAGGATTGGATGTGGGAGACAGGCAGGAAATATGTTTGAGAGATAAATGTACAATATGTTTGAACCCCTATTGTGTGGCAAGAGGCCATTCAGCCCATTGAATCTGCACCAACCCTCCAAAGATGTGCAGATTATGGTGGACTGGCTGTGTTAAAATTGCCCTGTAGTGTGCAGGCTAGGTGGATGTGGGGATTACAGTAGGGCTGTGGGGAAGGTTGGTGTTGACCTGCTGGGCCAAATGGCCTCTTTCTGCACTGTAGGGATTCTATGATCTTGTCGATGGTACACAGTGAGGGGTTGGAGGTGGAGGACGGATGCTGTGCAAGTGGGGCTGCATTGTATTGCTCAGCCTTGACTTTTCACAGTGTTGCTGGAATGGCACCTGTCCAGGAGAGTGGTGTCTCAGCAGATGTGTGAATGAGTCCTGATATCACCCCATTAGGCTGTAACCAAGCAACTAAATTAGACAAGTAGAGAGTTTGTGTTATAGGTTGCTCCTCCTGAGTTTGTCTCCTCACACAATCTAGACAGCTGCCGCATTATAGCTATTACCCTGAGCACAAAGGTAAGGTTTTATTGGAGAGTCACGTGCGGGGACATAGGAGCCGTCATTATAATTATCTGAAGACTGACATTTACCTGGAGTGGAATCACACCCAAGACATGGATTCGTTGCCATTTTAATGGGGCCCCTTCTAATTTATGGTTCTAAGGACCCTTTGGCCCGTTGTTTGTGTTTATATTATTAAAGTGCGTTTCACATAGTCCCTTACCCACCTTAGCAACACTCCCTAGCAACCAGGTGTATCTCATCCGCGAACTGGCCACTTATGCATTTACGTCTCCTCACTCTGTCCAAACAGGAAGCTAGAATTTGTGCAATCTGCAAACAGATATTGAGTTGGCGCTTTTCTGTAGCCAGCAGAGCTAATCATTAATTGGCAGAGACTTGGGAAGGTGCAATGGGACAGATGGGCATTTTTTTCTCCAATACCCCCACCCCCAGTGGGTCTAGGTGGGCAAGGGTGGTGTAATGCCCTTGGGCTGGTATTACAGAGGCTCCGGGTAAATGTTCTGGGGAGCGATACGTGTTCAAATCCCACCTCTCCAACGTCTGGGATTTCAACTCAATTAGTGTTAGAATTCAAATATAAAGCAATCCCACAACTGCTACTGTCTTGTACTCCTCACTCTCGGGTTCAGTCTGAACCGTCCTGGGAAAATTGTCACAGTTTAGCAACTGGAACTAAAGAACTTCAGTGCCCTATTCCCCTCAACAGTCTACAAACATTGTTTCCCATTGGAAGCTTTGCAAGCATTTAGTAGCCGCCACCCATTTTAGGTCAGATCGTATCATATTCACTATAAACTGCACTCACTCTGTTAACCCCTGAGGTGCTGCTTCAGAAATAGTTGCTGCATCTCCCCAGGCTTTCCCTGAGCTGTCCCCTCTCTCTTTAACCAGTTCCCCGAGTAAACGTATTTTCTGGTCTATCCTGTGCACTGCTGCCTGTCCTTCAATCCAAGAATTCGGGCACTGCCAGTGAGGCTGTTATTCATTGTCCATCCCTAATTGCCCCGGAGAAGTGAATGGTGAGCCGGATTCAGGTTTTACAATGTGCGTCAGCCCTTTGGTGCGTCACCCAGCTCTCAGTAACCTATCCCTTCTAGCCCCACTTCCCAGCACATGGCCCAGGGGCTTGTATACTCTGGTGGATTGCCTGACTGGAGGAGGTGCTGTGGATGTAGTGGAAATACCACCACGCTAGTAATCCAGAAGACCTAGCCTGTTGCCTTGCAGACCTGGGTTCAAACCCCACAGCAATGGGGGAGAAAACGTTCAATTCAATAAAACATTTGGAGTGCAAGCTAGCTTAAAGGCAACTATTTTAACCATGGCTGATTTGTGTACCCAAACAATTCACCCATGCCTTTTAGGGAAAGAAACCTGCCAACCTTACCTGGTCTGACCTATATGTGACTCCAGACCCACAGCAACATGGTTGGCTCCTATCTGTTGCCTTGGGTAATTGAAGATGGGCAGTAAATTCCAGCCTTGCCAGTGAAGCCTATACCTCCATGAGCTAGTTTAAAAAAAACACTTCTGTAATGTTGTGATAGCTTCTGCTTCCAACACCCTTTCGGGTGGTGAGTTCTATCCTCTGGTGAAAGAATCCTTTCTTACATCTCCCTCGAAACCTTCTGCCCCTTACATAAATTCACGTCTCTTGTTTATTGACCCCTCCATTAAGGGGAAAATCTTCTCTCTACCTGTCCTGTCTACACCCCTCATAATTCAATCAGTCCCTCAGTCATACAGCACGGAACCAGATCCTTCGGCCCAACCAGTCCATGCTGGCCATCATCCCAAACGAAACTAGTCCCACCTGCCTGTGCTTGGCCCATATCCCTCCAAGCAATGTAAATGCACCTGCATCCACCACTTTCTCTGGCAGTTCATTCCACACACAAACTACTCATTGTGTAAAAAACTTGTCCTTTTTATATCTTCATCTCTCACCCGAAAAAAAGGCCCCCTAGTCTTAAAATCCCCCACCCTAGTGAAAATTCACCTGCCATCCACCTTATATATACCCCTCATGATTTTATAGTCCTCTAAAAGGTCACCCCTCAACTTCCTACGCTCCAGTGAAAATCATCCCAGCCTATCCTTATAGCTCAAGCCTTTTATTCCCAGCAACATCCTGGTAAATCTCTTCTGAACCCTCTCCTGCTTAATAATCTCCCTTCTATAACAAATCTAGCATAAGAGAAATAGAAGGATCAAACGCCAGAGAAACTCAAAACTGGAAATAACTGCTGATGCTGGGAACCGAGCTACTTAAGGAAAACCCCCAATCCAGAACTAGGGGACAATGTATCAGAGATAAAAGGTACTGCAGATGCTGGAGAATCTGAGATAACACGGCATGGGGCTGGATGAACACAGCAGGCCAAGCAGCATCATAGGAGCAGGAAAACTTGACGTTTCGGGCCTAGACCCTTCATCAGAAATGGGGGAGGGGAAGAGGGTTCTGAAATAAATAGGGAGAGAGGGGGAAAAGAATCCCCCTCGTCCTCACGTACCACCCCACCAACCTCCGGATCCAACGCATCATCCTCCGACACTTCCGCCATCTGCAATCAGACCCCACCACCAAAGACATCTTTCCCTCCCCACCCTTATCTGCCTTCCGGAGGGACCACTCCCTCCGCGACTCCCTTGTCCGCTCCACACCCCCTCCAGCCCCACCACACCCGGCACTTTTCCCTGCAACCGCAGGAAGTGCTACACCTGCCCCTACACCTCCCCCCTCACCCCCCATCCCAGGCCCCAAGAAGACTTTCCACATCAGGCAGATGTGCAGGTGGTATACTGCATCCGCTGTACCCGTTGTGGCTTCCTCTACATCGGGGAAACCAAGCGGAGGCTTGGGGACCGCTTTGCAGAACACCTGCGCTCAGTTTGCAACAAACAACTGCACCTCCCAGTCGCGAACCATTTCAACTCCCCCTCCCATTCCTCAGATGACATGTCCATCCTGGGCCTCCTGCAATGCCACAGTGATGCCACCTGAAGGCTTCAGGAACAACAAATCATATTCAGCCTGGGAACCCTGCAGCCCAATGGCATCAATGTGGATTTCACAAGCTTCAAAATCTCCCCTCCCCCAACCGCATCCCAAAACCAGCCCAGCTCATCTCCACCTCCCTAACCTGTTTTTCCTCTCACCTAACCCCTCCTCCCACCTCAAGCCCCACCCCATCTCCTATCTATTAACATCATCCCGCGCCCTTGACCTGTCCGTCCTCCCTGGACTGACCTATCTCCTCCCTACTCCCCCACCTACACTCACCTTTACTGGCTCCATCCCCGCCTCTTCGACTTGTCTGCCTCCTCTCCACCCATCCTCTCCTCTATCCATCTTCTATCTGCCTCCCCCCTCTCTCCCTATTTAGTTCAGAACCCTCTTCCCCTCCCCCATTTCTGATGAAGGTTCTCGGCCCGAAACCTCAAGTTTTCCTGCTCCTATGATGCTGCTTGGCCTGCTGTGTTCATCCAGCCCCATGCCTTGTTATCTAGGGGACAATGTTGCTATTTCAAGCAAACAAGAGGTGGAGTGTTTTCTCTCATGAGAATCTGGAACTCTGTTACCAAAAGGACAGGGATAGCAAGGGCCCCTGAAGATTCCTACAGTTGAGGTGGATAGATTTGTGTTAAGCAAGAAGGTAGGAATGCAGTTAGGAGGGGATCAGATCAGCTTTGACCTGATGGACTGGCAGAACAATCTCGGGGGGCCGAATGGCCTACCCCTCCTAATTTTTATATAAATAGACACAGATCAATAAAGCTACCAAAGTAAGGGCAGGAACCTGATTGAAGCAGACCGTTTAATTTCTTTTCTTTCAAAAAATATACTTTATACATAAGAGATAGTAAGAACTGCTGATGCTGGAGTCTGAGATAACACAGTGTGGAGCTGGATGAACACAGCAGGCCAGGCAGCATCAGAGGAGCAGGAAAGTTCATGTTTCGTGTAGGGCCCTAAAACATCTTTATGTAAATACATAGTCACTGAAGCAGTTCAGTTCTGTACAGTAGCTTATAAGGAAACAAATAAACATTAGAGTTTGACTCGATCCACAAACAAACTAAAGGCGTCTCTCACTTGTACAAGATTATGTTTACATATATTTGAGAGTCAGGAGGGTCCGATAACTGAACTACCATAATTTACTTTCAGCAGGAAGACCTCAGACAGTTGCCCCAAGCTTTAGTGCATCCCTCAGCACATAGAGCTGGACTTTGGAATGTGCCAGTCTGCAACACTCGGTCGGGGTCAACTCCTTGCTCTGGAAGACCAATGAGGATCAGAGAGCATCTTGCACCAAGTTGATGGTCCCCCAGGCACAGCAGATGTTTGTCTTGGTGTGCGTCCTGGGAAACAGTCCATGGAGCATGGAGGCAAACTCTTCAAAGTGCAATCGGGAGGCGATGGCCCAGTGGCGGTACCGCTGGACTGTTAATCCAGTGAATCAGGTTTAGTTCTGAGGACCTGGGTTCAAATCCTGCCTTGGCCAGATGATGGAATTTGAATTCAAAGGGGAGGAAAGGAAGCATTTGGAATTAAGAGTCTCTTGATGTCCGTGAACCCGTTGGTTGGAAAAGCCCATCGGCATCATTGATGCCCTTTGGAGAAGGAAGCTGCTGGCCTACATGTGACTCCAAACCCACAGCAATGTGGTTGACTTATAACCAGACTCTGGGAAGGTCACTAAATGCTGGCCTACCCAGTGATGCCCCCATCCAATGAATAAGTTAAGTTAAAAAAATGCACAGAATTTGTGATGCCAAAGTAGACTGGCAAGCAGCTACCCTGGTAAACCAGTTGAAATATTTGTCATATCACTGCCAATGGAACCTGTCACTGTCCTTGAAAATGTTTTCTTTGGCCAGTTTCATGCAAACCAGGTTTCACTTCAATCGAGATAAACAGCAATGTTTTAATAACCAGCAATGTGATCATAAAACTGTTTTGTGAAGATCCCCGCAAGTGATGTTAATTATAATTGAATAGCGAGCAGGGTCACTGTACGCTGCAAAGAGATTAGATAATTTGTCATGTATGGAAAATATTGCGCCTACTGTTGTCACCTCTTCATGTTGCTCTCATCTATTTCTCCGTCCGTTCCTATCATGGTATATTAATAATTAATTCTTCTCATTCCTGAAGGGAAACCAGTTAACAGGACATTTTTTTTGGAGAAAGTAGGAACTGCCAATGCTGGAGTCTGAGATAACAAGGTGTGGAGCTGGATGAACACAGCAGGTCAGGAAGCATCAGAGGAGCAGGAAAGCTGACGTTTCAGGTCTGGACC